>JAGDQP010022849.1:0-29910 GCA_022664845.1 Lepisma saccharinum | reverse complement strand
TTCATATCGTACCGATCTCAATAGGTATATTTTCTTCGAAATCTACCTAAAACACTTATTACTGGAAAGCGCATGTTTCTGTTCAGTGCAGATACTATTCAACTCCGGGTAATATGAAAAGAGTTAAAACTGAAAATATATAGAGTAACTGCTTATTCTGCTTATGATATACGTGTATTATGGTTGCAAAAGTTTGAGTATGACCCTGGCAGATGTACATAAATTGCGAGTATTTGAAGACGTCTTTAGAAAGATATATCGGAAGAAATGGGACAAAACACTAAAAGATTTAGGAGACTGGGTAGTGATATCAACTTAACAGATTGAATGTTCCACCCTGATATTATAACAATGAAATTACAACAGCTAAGATAGGCAAGTCGTGTTGTTTGGATAGGGAAAAATTAGGACTATACATATTCTATCGTCCATCTATTGGAACCCGGAGGAAAAGGGGCATTTTGAAAGACTGAGATTGCGTTGCAAGGACAATATTAGAAGGAATCTTCCAAAGATAGGTTTCGTAATGAAAATGAGCTTTATCTTGATAAAGAATTATTGGTAAACGTTTGTTACTTTAATTGTATACGTGCAGGTTCTGTAAGTCATAGAGCTAGTGAACATTTGAACTATTTAATATTTTAGAAAATAAACAGCTAGTAATAAGTTAGTACAATGCTGGTCTCGCCTTGTAAACGCTTGGAATGGTGCCCAGAAGTCAGCCATTTTAACTAAGATTTCTCGAAGGTTTCTCTGAGTCAAACCAGGTTAAAACTGTGGTATTTTATCTACAAATGATTACCTAGCATAGGCCTACGTCTAACATTTCTTCCACTCCCCTATCCCAGTTTGAGGCAAAGATGTATAAAGTCATAATTCTGCCTGAGCCTTGCGTACCTAAAGGTATTAAAATCAATCCTAAAGTCAAAATTAAAACTCAATTCAATTCATTTCATCCAAAATAATCTCTTGTATTGTATTTCTAATGTTCAGATTTGAACAAAAAATATTTTAAGCTAATTCAGCCCTGCAAACAAATAACTAATTTGAACCATTAGCTAACAATTTTTAATTATTTCCTACTCAGGATGATATGTTTTCCTCATATGGATGCGTTATGAAGTATTGAATTTCTTGTAATGTCTGGGTTGCATATATTATGGTGAAATTGCAGACAACTTTTTTCCTGCTTTGTAAATATCCATTATGTGCCATATTAAATTACATGTAAAATACAAAAGTTTAAAATGTATTTACATTTAACTAAAAAAAAGTTACTCATGCAAAGAGGAGAAAATCTTTGTGTGTTCAACTGCGACTACGTTTTTGTTTTGAAATAATAGTACGCATTAATCTCAGATTCCAGGTCAAAGTACTGATTTCGGCTCAGAAAATTGGCTCAACTACTGATATATACTGAAGCAAGCTCCTTAGGAGAGATGTTTCCTCGTGAAACTTTCACGGAATATTACTGTATTTTATGAATATATATGCACTCAAGTAAGTTGTTAAATCCTTTAATGACTTAAAGCCTCAGCGAAGGTAAGTAACATAAACGAAGAGTGTTTTTCTTTCGAGAACGCAGGAGGTGATTAATAAGGTCTGATCACCTTGGCTTAAAAGGTCTTGTTCGTTCACTCCACTCTCCTCTCTCCTCTCGCTGCTAGTTAGCCAAAATAGAGGGAGATATTTGAGCCATTTATTCTTTTCATGAAGGAAATACTTTAAATGTGCATAAACCTACTTCCAGTACTAATCACGTGTCATACAGATATTAACAATTTAATTAAGGCGTTACGTAATAAACCTATGGGAAGCCAAACAAAAGGTACATCACAGCTGTTTTGTAACCCACACTTTAAGATACTCAAAAGTTAACTTTGAGGCTAAAACAACATCATACTATATAGCTACGTTGTTCGGAATACAATCAATTCATGTGTGTATCACGTAGACTTTGATTCATCTGTGGGTTGCTGTAGAAAGATACTGATAAAACTGAAATTTTCACCAACCAATTCCGATTAACGAAATTTGATGGACTTTAAAATTTCGCGGTAATTTTTTTTTTCTGCGATTTGTAGACGATATGAGATCATGGTAATGTTTAGCATGTGTTTCTGAGGGTAATATTTGGATAAAGTGATAAAAATAATTTAATCTAATTATCTGTTTAAGCAGAGTAATTCAATTGAATCGATGATTCCAGAAAGGTCCATAAAATCTGATTTCAAGAATACTGAAAGAAAATATTTAGAGTTTCCTAAGTTATATAAACATCGAAAAATAGAAAGTAGTATTCCACATATCGAACGTGTTTGGGCTGTGGGGCCTTTCGGTGCTTACAGTTGTTCCTATCCTGAAGGCTGAGGAAACTGATCTCAAATAAGTTTCATAAAAAAAGGTAGACTAAGTCCTCTCTTAAATCATCGATTCAATTACTTGTAAACTTAAAGTCTGTTTTCTTGTTCACGGAGTTTTGGAAACTAGGTGAACAGCGTTTTTAGATTAATAATATTAATCATTAGTTTCCCTACCGCCGAGTTTGCTCACACATCAAATCGGAAGAATAAGAAATCCAAGGAAAGGATTTACTTTCGCAATTCATCTGTGCGAAGATATGTCCATCTATGTAATTGATTTACACTTCTCACCACAAATAAAGCAGAAATTGCAACACAAAAATCACTTTTTTATAAAATATAAATTGTACTTTTCCTCTTTGTGGTATGTCTTATTTTGGGCACTAATTAAAAATTGTTAAACTTCACGAAGAATTGATAAAAGCGTTGTATATTTAATGAGGAAATTCTGTTAACTTGAAGTTGTTTCGCATTATTGCTTTCTAATAGTTATGTAGATAGTATTCTTAATTTTCTCTGAGTTTACTATGGGAGATTATGTTTTCATTTCACATCATCGTTGCACATGACTTGGTCCTAGATTGACACGCGCCACATTATGTATATATTTCTAAAATTAAATCCATATAGTCAAAAGAGAAAAACATAACTATACCATTTGAAAAGATTGTTGAATTCTCTAAAAACAAAATCGTATGTTATCACTTGATGTCTCACTTCTAAACTAGTTACTACACGTAGAGCAATATGTGCTGCATGTGTCTTTTTACACCACACATTTACCTACTTTCGCTATTGTATTTCGTTATGTTGTCAAGATGGAACACACGGCACTTTAAAATCTTGGCGCTATCAGAATAACACAAATGATAATGTATATTTTCCTTGCTATAGTGATATTTTGGATAAAACTATCAACCTTGATGACTTAACTGATGACAAAGAAGATTATTGTTATTATCCTCTGAGGACTTGTTCTGACATTTTATTGAATAAGATTGAATATGTCATATTACCTTAGTAGGGATTTAGGGTAAATTTGTAAAACAAACATGATTTAAAGAAAGGAAAAGTTATTTCATGTGTTTAGATATAACAGAACTAACTTTATTTCAAGCGATTATGAAAGGAAATTCAACGTATAGCTTAAAATGAAAAAAATGTCAGTCGGTTCACTACATTATGATCAACCAACCTACAGTTTAATGGATATTAATATAAAAAAATAATTAAAAAGATGGTTTTAAAAAACACACTTTTCTAAGCAAAGAAAAATTGACTAAAAAGTAAAAAAAAGATAATACAATTTAAATTTATGAATCGGAAAATAAAAGCGTGGGTGCTCTTGTTTACCTTATCATAAAATAATAATATCAAAGAGCACCCATGGTTTTATTTTCCGAATCATAAATGTATTATTTTTTACTTTTTGGTCCATTTTAATTTGCTTTAAAAACCGTGATTTTTAAGAAACACTTTTTTAATTTATTTTTTAAATCGTATTTTAATTTATTTTATTTATTATTCCTTTCGGGTTATGTCGGTTTTCATACTTTGTCTCGAGTTAATATTTTGTTACTCAAATCCTAAAGTGTTCTGCAACCAGCCAAATCCAGCCGCGGTGTAGCCTAGAATTTATTATAGCATAAAGAAGACTGTAATAACAAAATATTAATACATACATAGAAATATCTGAAAGTTACAATGAAATGTTGGACTGTCATCGGACTTACTTCGCTGTGCATAATTTCATCATTGTATGACGTCGGGAAATGAGTTAAAGTAACGTTGAACATTTCTACAGTTACTTACAAAAGTAAATGGAGGTTGGAATTATAAGAACTTGTAGCATTTTCCTCCAGAAGAATTGTTGCACTGTGCGTAAAAAACATGGTATTTCACGATATTCCTCCATTTGGAGCAAGAAAGAATTGACTTCTTCAGCATCATGTAGAGAACCACAAGAGAGATGGGCAAAAATCTAATTCTTGTCTTATTCAAACAAACACACACACACACAGAGAGAGAGAGAGAGAGAGAGAGGAGAGAGAGCATGGAAGAAGACGGGAAAGAGCGAAACAAGAGAGGAGGAGACAAGGAAAGAGGGAAAGAAAAATGGCGCAAGACATGGAAATAAATGAAATTTTAACGCTTATCAATACACAGTTTCCGTCTCTTTGCCCCTGCCACCTTCTCTCTCTGCCTTGTGTTTTTCTCCCTTGGCGAGATAAAACTCTTTCAATAGCTACCACAAACATCATTTAATACGCTTAATTCCTAGAAGAAAATATTTGGAAAACTGCTCGTGGAATCGATTCAGAGACGTTACGAATGAGAGTCTAGGCACTTAGCTACACAGACCATAACAGATGTGTTGTTAAATCAGCCATTAAACTCGCTACCCTCAGCGGTTTATGTATATGTTGTTCGGATAACAATGGAATATGAATGATGTATAATAATAATGTTATGTTGTCTTGACTACGACTTCGGTTCTGAATATGCCGCATGGATTATAGATTCTTTGGCATTCTAATAAATAGTTAGGAATATGCATATTGGTCTTTGAATATTGATTAAAGATGTATATACGATAAACTTACTTTACTAATACTAATAATGACGACAAGGGCACAAGATCTTAACCCACCGAGGCCAATCAGATAATTGTAAAGCAAAAATCTCAACCACCAGGGAACTGCATTTGAACCACGAACTTAAGTAAAACAAAAGTAATGTACAATCAGCATGTTGCAAAGAAGGAAGTCAAGATTAACGGAGAGCTGATAGGCATAGTTGATGAGTATGTTTACCTAGGCCAGCTCAAACATCGAATGCCAAGTTGACTGATGAAACAAATAGAAGATGTAAAATGGCGTGGAGTTCGTTTGAAAGACTACACTTTATTTTCAAAAGCAAACTTCCAATGTGTCTGAAGCGTAAAGTTTATAATCAGTTTGTCCTACCTGTGATGATGTACGGCTGCGAAACTTGGACATTGAATGCGCAAACGACTAAAAGATTGAGAGTCACACAAAGAGCAATGAAGAAATGCATGCTAGGAATAACCATGAGGGACAGAAAGACAAATGAATGGATTCGCTCACAAACAAAGGTAGAGGATGCAATCAAGATTGCTTGGAAGATAAAGTGAAGATGGACCGGTCACTTAACTAGACGAACAGATGAAAGGTGGACGACAAATGTACTACATTGGATTCTTATAGAAAAGAAACGACCGAGACGACGTCCAAATGTAAGATGGGTAGATGAAATCAAGCGTTTTTCAGGAGCTACATGATTGCGGTTAGCTTCAGACCGAGATATGTGGAAAGAAAATGGGAAGACCTTCATCCAGCAGTGGATAGAAAACGGATGAATATGATGATGATATAATAATGAACAGCCATATTCAATCCACTACTGGATGAGGCCTCTCCCGAAGGAGGAGGTGGTCTACTGCTCCCACGCTGACCAGACGTGTTTGGAGTGGAGAGAAGAAGCTCTCAACAGTGATCGCTACCTCTTTATTCAGGTAGCTCCCCAATTGGTCTCACGGCGCTGGGTGGACGCCGCACAGGCAACATACTGCAACAGTCACCCGTCCAAGCACTGACCAGACCCAGAGCTGCTTGACTTACGCAATGTAGCACTTTTGCGTATGCCAACCGCTAACCGAAGCGTGCGTCCCCCGAGTTGCATTTTTAATTACGATGTGTTAGGGGAGGTTATGTAAATTAATGTTCGCACAGATAGATCTAAATGTATTTTGAAAGAAAGAAATGAATGTGTAAAGATACATAACCGAACCTGACTTTATCTAACCTACCCTAACCCATGATCAATTATTTTATATAATCTATGCCAAATGGAAGAAAGCAATTATTAATAATAATTGAAGTTAGAAAAATGTATTTTTAAGACAAGAAAATGATTTTTTAAAACTTTTTTCTTAAAAAAAAACTGCACTTTTAAAAGCAATCTTGAAAATGAAAGAAGGGAATTATTAATAATAATTTAAAACAAACTTTTATATATATATATATGTGAGTGGCGGCTTGTAGTCTGGACCATGGGTAGTGCACAAAATGTTACCACATCTTTCGCATTATATTATTATTATTATTATTGAATAACAATAACAAACGGTCTAGGCAACACAACAACAACACCAGGCTCTAGGGACTTACAGGGAATAAATTAATATACTATTGTTTTTAATGACAGTGGCGACTCATGACGCGACATTTAAGTAAAACTGAAGCATCATTTTATGTTTCAAACGAAACAAAATAGGATGAGCAGAATTTCTCTTTCTTGAAACGCAAGTGATTCAAGACAACTTTGGCATTCTCTACTAGAAAAAGTTTTGTAGTTTGTAATATTCTGAAACTAACAAAGAATTTCTTTGATCGCGTTGAGACTGGATATGGCTTCCTTAATGGAAACTAATAACTGGCTGAATATTAATCTACTTTGTAAAATAGCAAGAAATAAAACATATGCCGCTTCCTTAATCCTCTGGTTACGTTCACGGACTTCAGATCGGCATTGGATAGGCAGACAGATTCTATTCTTTCTGTCATCATACTGATTGACATTTTCTATGGTTTGTTTAAGCTTCACTGGGCGAACATGGGCATAGCACGTAGAATGCTACCTTCTTCCCTCTCACTGAGTCCTCGCTAAAAGACATCATTCCAGAGACATGTGACATATTTATGCCATAGATGACTTTGTGGTCCATAAATGTAAGTTTAGAAAAGAGAGGAACATTGAGAAGTTTGGGGAAAAATCTTAAAATTATCGAATAAATAAAGAATGAAAGCGGAATTTTAATAGTGTTTCATCTACTGAGGAATACCTTCTGACGAGGAAAGAAGAAAATCAATTAAGCTCATTCTTATAATCATGTCAGAAGCAATTACAAGAGGAATTAAAATTGTTCACGAATTTCACCACATGAAAAAAATTATTTGCATGAACCGTGCATTAATGTGCTCTAACCTATTAAAGCCGCGGTTCAACGTGGAATCGGACTCTGGAGCTCGTCGTTCCGAGGCATCCATCAATCAAGCAGGGGAATATGGAATGACCACTTGAATTGAGACTACGAACAGTCTCTAACAAATTCCTATTTTTATTGTGAAAAACTAAAGCCTTAAGATGCTAGACATACCGTATAAAAAGAAGTTCGCGTGAAACCGGTCATATTCTTTGTAGTTCGTGTGTGGTGCTATTGCTATTACATTGAATTGAATTAATTTATGACCTTTAGCCATTAGGGTGGCTTATGGCTGGGTAGGGTAGGGGAAAGGGTGCGAAAAGGGGTCTGCCAGGTCACAAGTGGAAGATACCTCTCGGCATCTAGCTGGTGTGAAAGGAAAATCCCTCAGATCAAACCAACGACCTCCCGAAAACGAAGCTAATATTCTATCAACTAATTTACGGCTACTCGGTGAGTGCTAGTACATGTTTTGCTTAACTTTTCATCCTTTTTCTGGTTTTTGAAAAGGTGTAAAATTGAAAATTATATAGCCTAGAGTTCTCATACGTTTCTGAGTTTCTTCTACTTAATCAGAATTACGTACTACTTGAACATGCACCGGACTGAGCTGAGAGAATCTTTACTCAGAATAGCCGGCATCGGCAGGCTGATTTAAAGTAACGGGTACGTTTCAGAATACCAAAGCAAAAGAATAAAAAATTAGTATTCTTATTTTCGAACATTATTCCAGAGAAATAATTCTAAAAAGCACTTTCGAGCAGATGTATCTTATCCTAGACTTTCCAACTTGAAATAATCTTTTATTTAAAATTTAAAACGGCTGCCTTTCAATTGAACCCCAGAGAAGAAAATAATTGCCAGAAATTATTCCTGAAGCAGGAAGTGGAAATTGTCCGCATGGCGAGGTGCGGGAATTCTACAAGGGCGAAGAGCGCGCGCCTATCTAGTGCAAAGCAGCGACAATTCGTTTGCCCAAAATGTGCTAACATATAGAGTCTTATGGGGGCAACGATCTTCCCCGTAGCCTTCTGCACTGTCTTCAACCCATGAGATGCCCAAAAGTTTCTTAGCGTTCTCGGTTGATAACCTGAAGGAAACGAAGCTAAAAGCAAGTGAGCTGCTGCTGCCTGAGACGGATGGAACCACACAGTACATACTCTCTCTCTTTCTCTCTCCATGCCTTTTGGTTTGGGTCTAATGATTAAGTGAGCGCTCAGTGTGTTAAAAAATAAGAATAAGAAGCAAGATGTTTTTCGACTGATTTTAATTATAAAAGTATTAGAAAGTAGTTTGTACAAACGGGCAAACGGTGTTGTATTTAAATCACCAACCGTTTACATCACCCACTTCTGCCAAATACACTTTGAACGCAGAATTTCTAATAAATCTATTTGTAGTATGCCGGTTTGGATTGGCGAAAAGGCACGCCGCCAGCAAGTGGGATTTACTTTCTTGAAAGATAGTTCTAAAACCTAGGATATATATATTTTAGTATTAGTAAAGTAGGTTAATCGTATATACATCTTTAATCAATATTCAAAGACCAATATGCATATTCCTCACTATTTATTAGAATGCCAAGGAATCTATAATACATGCGACATATTCAGAACCGAAGTCGTAGTCAAGACAACATAGCATTATCATTATACATCATTCAAAATTCATTCTTATCCCAACAGCCACTCCTCCTCCTGGTAAACCGGAGTTACTTTACATAAAATATTATAAGACTTAATCGCATGGTCATTCATATTCCATTGTATCCATCGTCATCTCAGTGACTCATCAAATCGATACGTGTCGTCATCATCTAATGAATAAGTGAGCATTACGATTATTATCATCCATAGGCATCATCATCTGTAGTCATCATCATCCATAGGCATCATTATCCGTAGTAATCATAATCCATAGTCATCATTATCCATAGTCATCATTACCCTTAGCCCTCTTCTCCGGGGCGTCTCTCGGCTGTTTGGCCACATCCAGCATGCTAAGATCCTCATATATAAAGTCGTTGAAATCAAAATTTCTATGCAAAAAGCGATTGACTCTGGCAGGAACTTGTCGTAATCCAACAATGGGAGTAATATCTTCTCTACTTGTAAACCTATAAAGTCTAGATTACTTGCTGAGACTAAATGGTTACATTTGGAGTCAATCTTATCTTCATAGCGATCACAAAAATTAGATGTTAATGTTGCATTGGACATCCTACTTAACAAATCTTCTTTAGTTCGATGTTAAATAGATATCTGGCTTACCTGAGTTCAAGCTTACTTCGGCAATCTCGTGGTTCAAATTCAGTTCCCTGGTGGTTGAGATTTTTGCTTTAGAGGTATCTGATTGGCCTCGGTGGGGTAAGATCTTGTGCCCTTGTCGTCATTATTAGTATTAGTAAAGTAAGTTTATCGTATATACATCTTTAGTCAATATTCAAAGACCAATATGCATATTCCTAACTATTTATTAGAATGCCAAAGGAATATATAATGCATGCGACATATTCAGAATGGAAGTCGTAGCCAAGGCAATATAACATTATTATTATACATCATTCATATTCCATTGTTATCCGAACAACATATACATAAACCGCTGAGGGTAGCGAGTTTAATGGCTGATTTAACAACACATCTGTTAGAGTCTGTGTAGCTAAGTGGTCAGCCTGTTAGACTCTCATTCGTAACTTCTCTGGATCGAATTCACTAGCAGCTTTCCAAATATTTTCTTCCAGGAATTAAGCGTAGTAAATGATGTTCGTGATAGCTACTGAAAGAGATTTATCCCGCACAAGGAGAAAATCACAAGACAGGGAGAGAAAGTGGCAGGGGGAAAGAGACGGAAACTGTGTATTCATAAGCGTTAAAATTTCATTTATTTCCATGTCTTGCGCCATTTTTCTTTCCCCCTTTCCTTAATTCCTCCTCTCTTGTATCGCTCATTCCCCGTCTTCTCACATGCTCTCTCTCTCTCTCTTTGTGTGTGTGTTTGTTTGAATAAGACAGGAATTAGATTTTTGCTCATCTATCTCGTGTTTCTCTACATGATGCTGAAGAAGTCAATTCTTTCTTGCTCCAAATGGAAGAATATCGTGGCATGCCATGTTTTGGCTCATATTTGTATTGTCATGTTGGTTGTCTAACTATGAGTTGCACAGTGCAATAATTATCCTGGAGGAAAGTGCTACAAGTTCTTATAATTCCAACCTTCATTTACTTTTGTAAGTAACTGTACCAGAGATGAAACATGATTACAGAGTAAGTTAATAAAAGTGTGTAATAATAATAATAATAATAATAATAATAAGAGATAATCTATGTTACTATTATTTCTAGAGTTATAACTTCTAGAGTAAGCACCGAAGAACATGCCTTAAAGATTACAGACTGGATAATCATACCTAACACTGCATGAAAAATTTAATCTTACGAACGCAATCATTCAGTGCTACTCTGCAGGTGGTATTATTCTAATTGTCTAACCGTGTACTATTGAATATTAATATTATTAACTATCTACTTAGTTAAATTAGACTAGTGTGGATTAGTAACAGGAAAGAACAAATAGTCACATAAAGGAAATTCGAAGCATACGTGAGAGTTTATAAGTATAGGCTATGTGAAATCTTAAAAACTGATTTTCGAATGGAAATAAGTTCTGTTAAATCTTATTCCTCACATTATACAGAAAGAGAAACGCAGACAATATCCATATTGAAATGCTAAACTTACATCCAAGTTAAAATTTGCAAATCGTAAAGTAAACGTCTTATTCCTTATTTACTTAGTTCCTAGGAAAAAGTGTTTCTGATATAGAATATCCGATATATTATTCAAAAAGTGATTAAAAGAATTTATGTTTGTATTTTTAGCGTATTTGTAAAGTGTTCATCCGTCGATTCTACTATATTTTTGCTGCTGTTATTGTGTTTCTTTCAAATGTGGTTTTAATAGCTTGAGAGGAGAATCAAAGGTAATACTTAATCAAATTAAAGCTGAAATAAAACTTCCCACGTTTTCTGTTTTGTATTCATTATGATGACAATTTGCGAATGAAAACGATTTCACAACGTATATGAATGAACAAGAAATGTTCAAGGTTTTTTTTTTTTTTTTGCTGGTATGCTTTTCCGCTACATGTTTGTTTTATATAAGTATTGATCCATAGACACTGCGTAGCATACAGTGATGTAACAGCATATATCAACGGTTCATTAACGAAGAGATTTTCTCGCTCTTCAGTCTGCATCATCAAATTCTTCAATGCATTTGGATCAGCGTAACCCGATACTTAAAGCCAGAGCAATTTAAAATAAAAAAAAAAGAGATTCTCTTTAATAGTTTCAGCATACGAGTCTGCAATTCCAATACAAAATTCACATATTAATTACGAAATGTTCTGCTATTTCAGTTTCATTACAGAAGTGCATGTGAAGTAAAAAGCCAATTGAAGCATGTGTATTAGGCTGGGCTTACAAAATCGAAAGTTTGATTTTGCATTGAGCGTAGGCGTCAATAGTTGCATTCGGCGGTAGGCAAAATGTACGGAAAGTTTATTTAAAAAAAAAATGATATTTAGGTATGCTCCCGCCCCATTGAAACATAAAAAGTAATTTCTTCCCCCCCCCAAAAAAAAAAATTAAGGAGTATAATGTTCCTAGAAATGTATAATGGAGTATAATGTTCCAAGAAACACACAGTGATCCGCCCGTGTCGAACCTAACCACTCAACCAAAATCTTGGGTAGGAAAATGATAAAAATTATGCCGTAATCTATATTATTTTTAAATCATTTTTGCTTGAGATGCATGGAATATTTTTCGAGAATCCAGTGTAGATATTAGAACACTGTGTCTATTTTCTTTCTGGAAAACTCTTCCAGCTGCTTTAGGGACGGTTCATATGTAATTCTGCATAGGTTGTGTTTAGCAAGGTAGAATAGTGAGAATTTGTGATCTAGATGTATCATCATAGATTAACACAATTATATACAGGTTCTTTTTACTAGCGGCTTATGTTACGGGTGGCTCAGTTATTGTAAAAAAAAAAGACTCTGTTCTTCGTGTAGTCCTCTGCTTTGGAATTTAATGGAGGAATAACAAAAGGTCTGATTCTTCTTATGAGCTGCAATGCCACCTCTCGTACAGGTTTCTCTCATCAAAACGCATGGCTAGTAAGATATTCCCGGATGTCCGAAGTTGCCATTTTCTAAATAAACTTGTCACAATAAGCTTCAGATTGAAAGGAAGGAAATTAGTCTTTTTTTATTATCAACCACAAATATCTTGCAACAAACTTGCATGGTAGATCGGAAGAGTTCGGCACGGGCGGGAAACGACGTGGTGAGTCTGAGGTGTTCTGCTCTTATATATTAATAAATTCTGAATAATTGAGCATTGAAGTATAGCTGCACTAATCATGAACCCAATGGCATTGCTCACTATGTATTTCTTGGATACTCCATTCCCGAACGTACTTCTTTGCGTTGCTAAGATTACACTACGCCATGACATGTGTTATTTCCTTAAGTTGCTCCCTTCAGACAATTGCTAAAAGGTGATTATCCTTTAAATTTTAGGGGTGAAAATTAATTATTCTGTTTCGTATTTCAAGGGAGTGGGGCACTGCTAAATATAAATTGTTTTCAAACAACTTTGCTTAGACTTTCTTGAAGATCAATGCCAGTTCGACTTCTTGAAACAATCAGTAAACGAGCGAATGACGAACGAGTGAATGACAATTATGGTATCCGATATTTTTGTCTCGAAAATTTTGCGGACACTTTTATGTAGTTTAAGCTTTTTCTTTTTTTTATTGACTCCCATAGGCTTACTAGTGTCTCATCTATTCCGCTCTTCTTTAAAGGTTTTATACATTTGACTTCATGTTTCTGTTATTCTTATTCAGTCCTTCAGAATGCTTTCATCAAAGCTATCTTTGTTCATATGTTGATGAGTTCTTTCCCGTCATACGTTATGGTATTAAACAGTCATGATACAGTTGTAGATCTTTTGAGCATCTTAATTTAGCGGGTTGCTGTTGGGTGATAATATATTTGTACCGTTTATGATTTGAGAGTCCCTGCATTTCTTTTACTTCTGTAGTTATTTTTGATAGTACATGAGGGCTAAGAAAAATCTTATCAGAGCCTGTTTCCTTTGAGTGATATTAATCACACCGCCGAGTACTTTCATTTTTCTATTTTCTTGCTCGAGAGTCTTGCTAACTATCCAATTACATCGAGAGAACTCACTCCACGAAGCAGGATGTTTGATTTCAACCTATTTTATGTATTTTAAGTACCATGCTATCATATGCGCTTAGTTAATTAAATTAAAGGCGATAAAGTAGTTAACAAACTCGCCTACTTATGCAAGATGTAACTCCTAGTTGACAGTACAGACTGATCTGATAGTGTCCAGCATTGTGTCCAGCATACGAATGCACCGAATAGCAACTCTCAGGATTATGTTTCCTTGTGATTCGCTGTCTTCAAATGATTCTAATTTGTTTAATACATCAACATTTTCCAAACTCTCATTACATCCTTATGAGTTTACTTTAGTTCTTGTGAATTTCCAGAATGAAAAGTTTTAATTTGCTTCCGTAGCTTATGTTACATCTTTTCCTTGAGTTGCTTGATTCCTTGCATGAGGATCTTCAGCGTCAGTGCAATCACAAAGGCGGATCTTAAATACTTCTATCTCTGCCCGTTCTACTGTTCTTGCAACCAAGTGTAATTGATTTCTTTTGATTCCCTCTTTATTACAAAAGAAGTTCCTTCCTATTTTTCAACTTTCTCCTACTTTATGTCGGCGTTTATTACCTTGTAAAGTAATTTCGTTCTACCTCTTCCTCTTCTTCATGGCAGAAGTAGGTTTGACTTTGATTCACGCAGTTGCTTCTCAAACATTTTTCATTCCGATCAATGTCAGTCTTGTACGTACGCTTTCTATAATAATCTGAATCCCATGATGTTTTTTACTCCTAACATTTTCAGATGTTAAATTGCCTAATCGATTTGAAATTTTTACATATTCAATGTTGTTCCACTTGGTACTGTTTTAAATACACTCTAATATCATTTCGTAGCAATTTGGATTGTCTAAGCGACATTTTTGTCTTTCTTGACATAAAACGCACAAAGAAAAGTCTGTCAACTTTTTTTTTGTGCTGATGGTGGAAGTTCGACTTTTAAATGATTTACGATATCTGAAGACATAGACATTTTGCAAACTGATCTCACAAAATGATGTTAAATTGTGCTCTTGAATAATTAGCTACGCTTAAATCACCATCTTTTTTCATCCACTATCACAACTTAGCACAAGCTTCGTACTGCCTTCAATTACTTCACAGCACTTCCACTTTCCAGAACCTAAAACGAAAGAAAAAAAGAGTTAGAAGTGATTCTGCAATTAGAAAATTGTGCTTCGCAATATAAGTTCTAAATGCAATTATATTTTGGAAATTGTAAGAAATATCGAAAACTATCTAGTAATCTTTTATGTTACTTATCTTATTTGAAATAAAAAGGGTCCTCTGTACAATTGTTGTAGAATCAAACTAAAGCGAATTACAGAAGGAAAAAGAGAATAGTGTGTGTAATGACGGCAATCTTAAAATCACGACGTCACACAGGCCCTCTGCCAGGGATTTAGCCAAAACACCTGGTAGTGCGTGATTCTGTACGCCATCTTGAGCTATCAATCTCCATTAGTCATACAATTCTTTAAATTTAAAATCCCACGGACTAGGATGTATTACTGATGCCCCTAGCCTATTTGTTGTTTCTGCAGAAAAGATGAGTCTACATGAGCAGGTTCGTTTGCCATAAAAATTACATATTTGACTGAAATTAACTTATTGTGTTTCTGAAAAAAAAAACCTTCCAATTGTAATAGCCTCTTCCGGGTAGTAAGTAAGTTTCTGTGGAGAATATAAATCTGATAATTTTTTGCCGTTTCGAAAATAGATAGAAAGAAAGCAGATTCCAATTTAGGAAATATTTATTTGAAGTTCTCGTTTGTGCTTTCGGTCCATATCTTGAAGAAATTCTGGAAAATTCCGTTTCAGTGGAAATATATGGGATACATTTTTCTCCAAAGGAACACCATACATATCGCAGATACAACACTCAAAACTTTACGGTAAAAAATTTACTTGGGAATCATGTCCCCCGATATACAAGGTAACCATAAATGTTTTATCCGTTCTAGAGCAGTCATAAACAAAGAGCAATACAGTGGACGGTACGTACCTTTAGGTTTCGAAGTAAGCTCCATCAGCATCCAACACCTTTTGCTAACGTTCCTGCAGTTGCACAATAGCCTGATGATAAAAGTCGGCGGTCTTCGAGGAAAAGTAGTCCGTGAGTGCGTTCCGCAGGTTCCCCTCATTGGCGAAGGATCTCCCACGGTGGTGGTTGTCAAGGGAATGAAACAGGTGGTAATCTGTTGGCGCAAGGTCCGGTGAATATGGTGCATGGCACAGTGTCTCCGAGCCAAGTTGCTGATGGATCTCCCGGGTCCTCGTTGCCACATGTGGCTTGGGATTGTCGTGAAGGACCAGCACACCCTTGCGATTCGCCAATGCCGACTCTTTCTGCCACAATGCACGGTGCACCCTTTTCAACTGTTGTGAGTAGAAGTCAGTAGTGATGGTCTGACGGGTGGATGGAGCTCTAATACACCACTTGGCGACAAGTCCACCATACAGACAGCATAATCTTTCGTGGGTAAAGAGATGGTCTTGAGGTGTGAGGAACAGGGTCACGTGGCGACAACCAAGTTTCTGGTGCACTTGAGAGTGTTATAGAGGACCCAATTTTCGTCACCAGTGAGCAAGCGATCAAATATGGGTGTGTTCAGATGTCGAGTGAGCGAGAACAAACAGGCTGTCAATCGTTGTTCGTTGTTGGCTGCCGATAATCTGTTGGTAAGAACTTCCTTAATTTCCCTATTCCATGCAGGTGCTGTCTGACTGTTTCAGCGAAAACATGGAACGTTTCTGCAAGTTCATCACATGTTAGATCACTGTCCTCGATGGCTGCTTTCAGGGCCTCAACCAATGTGGTCGTGCACTGCGCGGTTCATCAGCAAGGCTCACATCTCGTGAACGGAATTTCTGGAACCAATGCTTGGCGGTGCTCGTTCACGGCATTCTCACCAAATGCCTGGCATATGCAGCGACTTGATACGGCAGCTGACAGGCCCATTTTAAAGTCATACGACAAACACACGCGAACAAGCTGCTTCGATACCTCCATTTCTTTAACACTGGACGATCTATGACTGCTGTATGTGAGCACAGTGCCTGTATTACTGAAGGTCGATGGTCAGACTAACTCCTGATCGCAAGGCAGACACTTTCATCTCTGTGAGCACATGATTAATGGGACGTCAAAAACGTTTTTACTTACCTCGTAAATCAGGTACAGCTATGGACATAAAGATTGTCGCATGTCTTTAGAGATTATTTCCCAAATTCCCAGCTATTTCCCTCGCAGAGGGAAATTTCCCCTTAGTTGAGGGAAGTTCACTGACGTTGAAAAATATGAACATAATCCGACATTAAAGCCCATTACAGAACAATTGTGATATATATTGTAATTATTTTCACAAATAAATAAGGGATTACAAATCAAAGAGAAGGTTTTAAAATAATAATAATAAACACTGAATGTGATATTAATCCACAGTCTTACATTGAAATTTATTAAAATAAACGGTGTCTAGTATTTAAGATGCTGGAGGAGTGGTTTCCGTGGTCGACTCATAATGAATTTTCATTTTGTCACGGGTTCAAACCCTGGTCGTCGATAAATAAAAATTTAAAGTGTAGATTAATATGGATAATCTTCACTTGTATATATATTTTCGTTTGATATCTAATTCAAATATGATACTTTTATATGTTACTGTTCATTTAAGCCATTTTAAGAACCTTTCTACTATTCTTAAGAAGGAGACGTAATCTTAAAATTGACGGATATCTTTTCAAAAGAACCTAAGAATGTAAAGATAATGTGCGTCCAAAATGTTTATGAATAAAACAATTTAGTGGTTACTGATTTCATTTGAACACTAGCTGTAATTGCCCCTATTCTCCCAACAAAACAAAAGTTAATGAGATCCGAAGCTTTAAGTTACTTCTTGAGTTTAGGTCATATTAGGCTGGTTTACCTAGCAGTGGCCGGATGTGGGTTCCCACTTGGTTTACAATCTAACTAACTCTATGGTTTATGGAACTCGGAAGTTAATCACCGCCGTAACAAACGTTCGTCATTGGATTCTATCCTGGGCAACATCAAGCCAGTTTTCATCACGAACACCTACTTCTCGAAGATCTCTTCTAATATTGTCCTCCCAACGACGTCTCGGTCTTCTCAATGGTCTCCTTCCATAAGCCTTCCAACCAGGATAGAATATAATCTTCGGTTTTCCCCCATTCGAGCTACATGGCCTGCCCACCGTAGTCGTTGCGATTTCATTATTTTTACAACATCTGGTGAATCTTACAGTCCGTGGAGTTCTTCATTATACAGCCTCCTCCATTCATCTCGTGGTTAACCATCGCTTTTTTAAAATACTGCTGGTAGCGGTAATAAAGAGTAATCCATATAAACATTAAAATTTCAGTTACTTTATTACTTCCTTGCGGAAGTAACAGTGAGTTTGAGATTGCATTGTATTGTCGAATTGACTCCAGTAGAATCCGTTTAGGGGCCCTCGCTGAAATTAAAATACGATTATAGTCCATTGTTGACTATTGTTAAAAAGTTGAACAGTAAAAGCTTATATAGGCTTTATTTTCTGCCATGTAGGCTTCACTTACTACGGCTACCGCTGCTATTAGGTCTCTTAATAGCAAAGCTATAGCAAAAGCATGGTGTCAGTCCGTCCATCCGTGTCCATAAATTAAATCTCAGGAACTACATGGTGTAGAGAGATGCTTGAGATGTCGTTGGAAATGTCTTAGTTAGACTAGCTCAGAGCCCCTGGAACCGTCTTGATTGGTGCAGTAGTTTACTGTTGCCAGCACATTTTCTAAAATTAAATTGTTCAAATTGTTTCCATTCAGTTAGATTTAGCTGACCCAAACTAGGTGCTATGATGCACTAGAATAAGCGAGAAGCATTCGACGTTTCAAGCAATGGGGGTTTCGTAAAAGAAAGAAAGGAATTGAACTTTGTCTTAACGTTATTGACATGTCTCCTAAAGAGATATCGAAGTTGACATTGTTACGGGAAATGCACTATAAGATGTCTGAGGAGTGAATTCAGCAGAATTGCATTAGTTAGTTAGAATGTTCAGATGCAAGATGGGTATATGGACTTTTGAATGATATTGTCTTTCATAAATCTATTTACAATATTGATATCACATGATTTAGGGAAAGAACCTTCGAACAAGTCTTCTGAAAAGCTATTATTGATCCTTATAGATCAGCTACGTGATCTATATTCACTTGCATTTATTTTAGGTTAGGTTTGGTGAATAGCTTAAGTGGGCTCGGCATATAGATAATAAGGAATTGAATTTTACAAACATTACACTTAACATTAACATTATTCGACGCAATACAAACACACTGAGAGAGCACACGTTGCCAAAACAACTCACTTACCAGTGTTGCCAGCCTATTTTCTATAATATTATTTTTACTTTTACATTGCTTTCATTATTTTTAGTCATAGCAGCACCACACTTGGCATAAACATTAATTAACTCAATAGGAACATACAACAGGTGTTCCGCTCCCCAGGAGTCCCGTTGTCAGTGTTGTCTGACCATGCCAAAATATATCTCGTGAACCGTAAGGTTTAGAGACATGCATTGAGTGTCATTCGGAAGGTCTTATACTAACTCAAAGCCGCCGAAACAGTCTTGTTTGGTGTAGTTCAATGCTGCCAGCACAGTTTTTAAAAATAATCAATTATTCAAATTGATACCATTCAGCTACATCTAGCTGGGCCAAATTTGGTAAACATTATTCGACACAAGTACTGTGAAACTTCTAATCCAACAAATAGTAATAGTGCTGCTCCTTCTGACTACTACTTTAATATACCGAAAAGTCAGATAGATGGTGAGTGCGTGAAGCCAACGAGCAAAACCCAGAATTAATTCCAAATGAATGTTACATCAGCACGAAGAGTGGGTAATTTTGTCACACGTAGAAATTAATAAAAAAAACTCTCTAGTCTAACATGACTTTTCTAAGTTATTTCCATGAAGTGAATAACGCTTTCATAATGCGTATAATGAAAAAAAAGAAAGAAAGTATCTAACCAGACTTGTCTTGCCTGTGTCCGTGATTTCTGTAAAATTCTGAAATTGCAAAAGAAAAATTAACCTTGAATTTCGAAGCTATTTCTGTGAATTTTGTTGAATATTGAGAGAGGAATAATTATTTATAAGTACAAAAAGAAACTAAGAAATATCACCTGAGAACAATACCATGCCTCACTACCAGCAATCCTACGTTCTATCCACTAGAGTAATTCTTTATTTTTCAAAGATCAGGGATGACTATAACTAATAACTTCGATGTTTAGAGGTATCTATAGTTAACATAATTTATTAATCACTTGCTTCTGGTAAAATACTTAGATTGGAAATCACAAAATGTCACAAATCATGTAGTTTATTTATTTATTAATAGGTGGCAGCAAAATAGATACATTGTAATGTAGTTGAAATTAGCATGTAGTTTACTAATTTATTGAAAGATGGCACTAGTTAATTTAGATTCTCTTTAAGTGGTTAATTGAAATATGTATGATTGACATTCAATGAAATCAGTATTCGATAGGTTTGTAGAAACGAAGTCGTCACATTTTGCGATACAACACATATACAATTATAATAAGCCCTTTTTAGATCAAAATAAATGTATTCAGCTTGGTAATTTTTAATTTGATTTTTATTTTTTTTAATTTATTTATTGCATTTTGGCATCTTTGACTTAGTCCAGGATTCGGCTAGATAGAGGATTAGGAATGTATTGGCCAGTGCTTTATTTAATAAAGAAAAACAAAGCTTTCTGACAAGGCTGAATTATTTGATAACAAAAATAACTTCAATACGTTTGAAGTTATTTTTGTTATCAAAGAATTCAGCCTTGTCAGAAAGCTTTGTTTCTCTTTATTCAGGATGGATACAAGGCCATATTGTCATAATATCCATGCTTTATTTAATATGCCATGATGGCGTCTGCCATGTGAAACTAAAGAAAACCATGGAGAACTTAAGTAAGGATGCTCGGCGCGGAGTTCGAACCCACGTCAGATGTGGTATTAGTGAATTGTGTGTTAGAAACAAATGATACAATGCAAAGAAAAAATTGTGGACAGGAACAAATATGAGCACTGGAATGAACAGGGCTTGTTAATTCATAGGTTAACATCTTGTAATAATGCCAAAGTTATATAATAATATTTTCTCTATACATTTGCAAGAGAAACAATAACATCTATTAAAAATCTTCTAACAGAATATTGTATACCATGGCGAAAACAATCATTCAGAAGCTGGAGATGGATATCTTACCACATTTCGACATACTTCTCAGACCTTGAACCTTCGGGGCATCATCTATTCCATTCAGTGTCAATTGCATTGTGTTGCAGTTCCTTCTGCGACAACGCGACATTGAACTCTTAGTTTGATGTTTTCTTCGCTCAGAAACAAGAAAGTGACCGTGGAGCTCTCCGAAAATTTGGAGGCAGTTGTGCAGAATGGTAGAGAATATATTATTTATAAATGTTCTGGAATAAGCGTCTTTCTTGATTTGTGGTTAGTGTTTGAATGGAAGGGTAAAGACACAAATTCTGCATCAACCAAATAGTTCATAGTACGTCAAACTTTTCTTCCGCGTAAGTATTACTATGTATAAATAATAGGCATGTATAAATAAAAGTGTAAACAAAATCTACATATCCTCCGGTATAGCCTGCAAGATCTCATATTCTTTTAAGTGTTTTGTTTTTTCAGTAGTTGGAGTTTTGTGAGCAATTTATATAATTTGCAATTTTCCCGTTAAGAACCCCAGTAGCAACCGCAGTTATCGAAAATGCATGAGATTCCCGTTGGGCTAAAAATCTGCGACGGCATGAAGAATCGTTTTATATAACACATACATATTTTCTTTTTCGTTTCCTTTAATGAAAGGACTTTGAAAAACAGAAGAAAAATATTATAGTGTCTAACTAGAAAAACTATTCATAAATTTTAACCAATATGGTATTGACTTATTGCATTATTTTTGTCACAAACACCCATTTGACAGCATTGCTAGGAAACGCGGTAGAGTCGCCTGCATTATGTTATTTTGTATATTATCTTTTATATAAGCGTGCCACCCTTGGACAGGAATCACGTAGTTCAGCAGAATACTAAGAGATGACACCACAACGCTAACAGATGTTAAAGGGAAGTCAATGTGACATTGATAATAAAAAATATAAACCTATTTCTGTACCGTGCGTAAAATTTTGAAATTACGTGTAATGAAAATAATCTAACCTGATGTTTCTATCTTATGTCAATGAATTAGTAAAATGTCTAAAAATGCAAAAGAACCAAAAGGGAGATTCTTAAGTCGTAAATGTCTTTTAAAAATATGAAAATATATAAGGTGTAGTCGAGTATCAAATCAGGGCCACCCGACTAGAAACGGTGGCGTGCGTTTTGCGACCATGTGGTCCGGAATACTCTTGCGTAGTGAAATGTCAGTGTTCAACCTATTAGCACGAATAACTAGATTTATATTTTGTTGTTTTTTAATACATGTAAGAAGCTTGTTGCATATTTCTGGTTAGGTCAATTAAGTCAAATTAGGTTAGATTTAAGTTAAATTTTAGGAGCAAGCTACTACAGTTTAAAGGCAAGGAAATAAATTTTAGGTCAAGGCAAAGGTAACCCTGTCCGATGCGTACGCCTCGTGAAAGGCACGTAGGGGATGTGGAGGTAACGCTTCGAATATTCTCGATCCACGGCATAAAGTGAGGTGGTGTGGTTAGTTCACGCGTGACTGAATTCAATTTGATTTTTTGTTTAATCACTCACAAGACTTAAGTCCCATTTACAAGTGACAATCGGCCTGGTGAACCAATAGTGGTTTTCCATTGCCTTGTACCGAATAAAGATTATGTACGAAGGACGAGACCTACAGTTTAACGTGGGCTACGAACCACTTATATTTCTAATGTGACTCGAACCAGGGACCCCTTCATTACAAGATAGTGAGAGTTACCACTCACCTACAGGAACATTACCACCCAAGGTGCCCAGAAATAACAAGGTAAAAAAGGTAAAGCTATATCCTGTGCGATACGCACGCGCCGTGACCGCCTTTACCTTCCCAGGGTGCCCACGAGTACCAAGGAGATTCCGGTACTCAATTTGATAAGAGGCTGAGTGAACATCAGAGCGACAGGCATGGGAACACTGCGAGAAACGTCTCCAGTGTCCTGGCCGGGATATGAACCCGGGCCGCCCGATTCGTAGTCAGACGAGCTACCGTCTGAGCCACGGTTACTCCTTGAAATAACAAGGACACTCTGAAACTCAATTTGATAAGTGGATGAGTGCGGGAAAAGTTTCCAGCGTCCTGGCCGGGATTTGAACGCGGCCTCCCGATTCGCAGTGAGATGCGCTGAACACGGCGGCTCCCAATTCAATTTGGGAAACATCAGAATTCATTACTTTTTCAAATTCGTGGTAAACCAACTTCGCACAGAAAGTAATATAAATCCACACAAATGCCATGCACAAATACGAATTAATGCTGAGTAAGCTGCAGCGAGAGAAGGTGGGTTAGTAAAGATCAGGTTATGTTTGTCCGTTTTTCATTCCGTCCGTTACTATTCCTCTTTATTTAGTGTTTTCTGCGTTGATTGCTCGTTCTACGTGTGTGTGCTGCATTTGGTAATTCGAGATACTTCTTTCCGGTGAATTTTTGAAGTTGGTTCCCAGAATGAAAACTGTTACTTTAAGTTAGCTTTGCGGCCCCTCAGAGACCGAGTGATGTTGCTGAAAACACAGTTAGGATGTAATATCGTTAGTGAACTTAACTGGTTAGGATATCGCCGAATCTAAAATAAGTAGATTGATCGCAAAACACATGATTCATTTCCCACGGGTCGCACAGCGTACAATACTTTGTACAGTCGCAACTTCCACTGTCACAAAACGCATGGATTCCTAGAAGCGTGGCGCTCTGCCCGCTACTCCAAGCATGCCACAATAAACCAATGCTTTGTCAATGTCTTTATCCTTCTCGTAGTGCAACATAATCTTAAGCCATATTACCCAGTGGATTGCTTTCTGACGGCGATACAGCCTATTGTTACGTGCTGTTATATCTTTTGTTGGCAATAATTAATTTAATTTACCAACTGAAAATCATAGGCGTACGTTTACACAAGATGTAAATAATAAATAATAATTTCCTGCGCACTAGCAATGTTGCGTAACTAGCTACTTGTATGTCGAAAAATATTTACTGTCAATAATTTAGTAATTCTCAAATGGTGATCTCTTGGAAATCAACACACACTGGTAACGCTGCTTGCTTGCTATCCATAAGTTTATTGTTACCGTAACTTTCAAGGGAAAATGTCATTTGTTGTCATTACGGAAAATCTTCTAGTTTTCAGGAGTTAACTAGATATCTCTGGTAATGGCGGTGTAAGGAGGCTAGTGGTGCCCTTGTTGGTGGCCTACACAAGTGAATAATCGCTTGTTAAGATTAGTTAATGGAGCACATCAATGGTGGTCGGTGACGTATTAGCTATGCCACTTCAGTACTCTTTATTTGTGTGCTTGACAATAATAGCTGATAAGCATGAGATACCACATTCTAAGTAATTATTTTTACGTAAAGTTACGCAGAGTGAGCGAGAAGATATCTATCTGTCTTGGCATGCGAGCTTTTCCGCGGGGCTCGAAATATAGGTAAATATGATATCCGGCCAACAATAGCAGTGTGCGCTCACGATTTTGTTCGCAAACGGGCATCAATCAAGTTGACTTGCCCCCTATCCCAGATTGGCTTACGCCGACACAGAGTTGTGCAATAGTTGGGAAATGATGAGTACATTTGTGGTTTATTTGGAGTTCGAGCGTTGGCATAACGTCTTTTTAACCTACGTATTTTTGGCGGAAACAAAATAAACAAGTTTTCAGATTCAACAGCACTTTCCCGGGAACCAGAAAAATAATTTCGAGAATAAGTCTTTAAAAATCGCTTGCTTAAGGCAGGCACGTATCTACAAGTTGGTTTCACGGTGACCCGGTGACTTCGGGAAGGGAAGTCCGAGGTCTATCTGTGTGTGAAATTTACGTAAAATGCATATGATTTTGCAAAAATAATATACTAATTTTACTAAAAGCAATCGGAATTCGGGGCGAGTCCGGACTCCCACCCCCTAAATTATGAATGGCTTAAGTAGTCTGAAAATGCATCTACACGGACACATTACTCAACATGTCAAACGTTTGAAAACCGCTGCCCTAAACTAATAGGCTAGTTTGCCATCACGATGAGTCAAAAGTTTGTAAGAAAGGAGAGTTTTGTTAGCCATCCAACAAACATTTCAAGAAATCTTTCACTTTCGATTAATGAAGCAAGGTTTTGAGAAACGTTAGCAAATCTTACAAGATGATCTAAAATTAAAACACTTGATTAATCTCTGTTCTGACTGCACTGTATGCACACTTGAAATTAAAATAACTGCATCGATCATATAGTTCGTTCAGTTACTAGCAGAGGGCAGTTATGGTCATTAGTAAATTAGATGCTTTCTAACTTCCTGAAAAATTGTCTCATTTGGCATTCATTTATTAGTTTGAATTTGCAGAACGGAAGTTGAATCACATTATTTAAAGAAACAAATGTGTCAATAAAATACAATTGATCCTCATCTACATCTTTAATAATTGCTGTCTTCATGAAATTCTTTAAGTATTTAATTTATTACCAAAACCTAATATTACAAATTCCCGTTAGGTTAGAAAAAATCCCTTTACGGGGGAAAAACGAGGGAACTTTACAACTTGCTGGGATTTTTGCACAAAATTTTTTCGACGCAAAATTTAATTTTATTGTATATTACCCTTGTTTGGCAAGAAATTAGGACAATATTTTTCACACAAATACGTTACGCTATTCTGCTTATCATTACAAGTCAGTGAATTTATATGATGCTTCAATATATTTATTTTTGAGAGAAGAAATCTCAGCTATAGACATGCGACAATCTTTATGTCCATAGTTCTACCGATTAGTATTGCAAAAATCTTTCAAATATTTTAAAAATATTATAAGGAAATGGTGTAATAAAAGATCTATATTACAATTTAGACAGTTTGGCTTCTTGAAGTATGGTTTACAGTCTTTACGGGATCAGTCTAGCAGAGGCTGATAGAAATGGGAGAGTGTCAACAGAAGTAACAGACTATCAGCAGGGAGAAATCATGGGGATGAGAATTCGCAGAAGAAGAAAAATGTCTGTACTTATTCGTCCCCGAAACAACTTCCAACACTTTTATATTATTATTGAAAGACAACAGAAAATAGTTTGGCATTGATAACTGACAATTTATATGACTTATAGTCACGCGTGACATTCGTGAAAATAAAACTTATAGTCTCGAGAGGTAAGTCTCGGTCTCGTCTCGAGTCTGATGGATGTCTTGGTCTCGTCTCGAGTAAGTCTCAATTCACAGTGTCTCGGTCTCGTCTCGATTCCTGAACCTTAGTCTCGTTATCGGTTTTTGTCTCGAATTCGAGACGAGACCAAGACCAGTCTCGGTATCGGTACCATGTTAAACAGCTGTTTTTTAGCGCTTCGTTAAGATGAAACATGCTATATCCCATTTACTACATGAATGTGAAGCAGATAGCACACCTATAAGTTCCTGAGCAAAATTCAACCAGCAGCCTATTTCCTGAATGCTCAGACGGTATTAATTTCGACGTGTTTTTTTTCTTGGAGGGAGTCGTCCCACTATGTGCCGGTCTCCGTAAATGAATAATTACTCGTTAAGATAAATCAGTAGAACAATGTAAC
The DNA here is from genome assembly GCA_022664845.1 of Lepisma saccharinum. Classification (NCBI taxonomy): domain Eukaryota; kingdom Metazoa; phylum Arthropoda; class Insecta; order Zygentoma; family Lepismatidae; genus Lepisma; species Lepisma saccharinum. The sequence continues at coordinate 3,456 of JAGDQP010022849.1, read as the reverse complement.
TATGCAGTTTCAGGACTCTTACTTGTGCACTTGCCTGTAGTCGTATGGTTTAACAGTATGACTCTCCACAGTATCAATATTCATTCTCATGCACAGGTTATAGCTAGTGAACGGGAAGTTCTCCGTCTTGGTTAGTGAGTACCCCAGTTTTCCGAAGGGCTAGGAATAACGGGGAAGTAGGATATTATGGCCAATAGTAGTAGTCTGCGCTCACAATTGTGCTCGCGAGAAGGTATCAATCAAATTTACTTGTCCCGGGTCAATATGAGATCGTGGTTCGTGCTACAAATGTAGTACAATGGATTCCTAGAGAAAAGAAACTACCGAGACGACGTATATATATAATAAATGACAGCCTTATTCAATCCACTAGCGGATGAGGCCTCTTCCCGAAGGGAGGAGTTGGTCTACTGCTCCCACGCTGACCAGACGTGTTGGGAGAGGAGAGCCGAAGCTCTGACTGTGATCGCCACTGTATTTTATTCACAGCAGCTCCCCAATTGTCCTCACGATGACACCGAAATTTTTTAGCCCCACCGGGAATCAAACCCGGGACCGCTCGCACTGAAGTCGAGTGCGCTACCGACTAGGCTACGCAGCAGCTCAATATATATTTGGCTTTTTTTCTGTGGAGCCTCCTTTCTTAAATATTTATAGATATGAGTTCTATTTATAGATGGTATTAACACTTAGGAAAACCTGGGTTGAATCACTCAGTTAATCGAAATTTCGTTTCTGTGTAATCCTTCCTTGCGTTACGTTTGAATTTTATTCATTCGTAACATAAGGTGGATTCGGGAATGTGATGTCGAGAAATTGAGTCATTCAGAGATTGCTTGACACAGTCGTTCTCAGGTCAGGATGGTACTGTAAGAATCGGACAGGGTCTCTACCTTCCTCCTGTTTAGTTTTCGTGCAATCATTTACAAGAGTTGGTTGCTACTTTGATTTCAATTGACCCGGTCCGAAACTTTGCTCCTTTTAGTTGGATCTTTAAAAAACGTTTTTTTTAAAAAAGAGGGAAGAAGCCATGTGCGATTTTTCGGTGGACATCTTGCCCCCTTCTCTGTTTTTATGAAAGGGGTTTCTTCAATTCGTTACACTGGTTCTAGCAAAAAAAAAAAATGCTAGATTGTGCTAGAATTGTTGGATTTATGTTGGTTATACTGGATTCTTTGTTGGATATACTAAACCAGTAAGTTAGGCTGTTGGTGCCAGCATAACTGAATGAACTTGCTGGACCAGCGAATTCCAGCAACTATGCTGGCTTTGATTTTTGCTGGTTGTGGTGGAACTTCATGCTGGATATGCTGGATCAGCAATTGAGCTGGATATGCTCGAAATTCAACAAGCAAACTTTGCTGGTATAAAGCATAGTTTGTTGGATTTATCTCAACAGCAAATACCAGCTGTATATGCTGGTGTGTGTGTTATATCGAAGTATGCTGGTTGCTCTAGAATTTCATGCTGGATATGCTATATCAGCAAATTAAGCTGCCAGTACTAGTGTGATTAAATCTGCCGGAAGCACTCCGGCAGTTGAGTAAAATAATTTATTATTCATTGTAATGATAATTAGTTTTCTGTCCGTCCGTCTCAGCAGAAGTTAATTTGTGTGTTGAAAATATTCCAACAAATACAGAAGATGTAGGGAGAAAACTTCATTTAAAAAAATAACGACCTTCCATGAGTGTGTTTGAACTCCATTCCACGTAAGTTTGTAATTAAAATATATTTTCTTCCTGATTTTCTTATTTTACTGTTCATTAGAGATTATGAAGTAACCTATTAGTCACCTGTGGTACTCTATACAACAAACTAAGAAAATTCAAAAGTATTAAATTAAAATCTTATACCATATGTCTCGAATATTCTAATAACACTGCTAAGAAACATGTAGGATACAACATTTACAGTATAGAATACAAGGAATGGTTGCAATATAGCTCCGTAGAAGATATTCACATGATATAACCCTAAATCAACTGAGATGTCGTGCAAACTACAGAAATTCAAAGTAAATAAATAAATTTAAAAAAAAATCCTGGAAAATGTTACGGTATTCCTCCCGTAGCTCGAAGCTTATTACTTGTGGCCCGAACCTTGTTGGGAAGATAAACAAGAGACTGTTTTCCATTGCTTTCCATCGTTTGAAGATGACACCCAAGGATTGTCCTGTTTGGACAAATGGATTAATCTCGTCTCGATCGAGAGTCTCGAGGGGTCTGGGTCGGTCTCGTTTCGACCTCGAAGGTGTCCGTCGCGGTCTCGTCTTGCTTTGAAAAAACACGTCTCGATCTTGGTACCATTGTCTCGTTTTCAGTATCATACTATTATACGTATTGCAGCTTTTGTCTGTCGGAATACTTCAAATACTATTATTTCACAATTCATCACTATTCTAGTCCAATAGAAAAAAGGTTTAAGATTGTGCTTTAGTATGGGTGGCATTCATTTTACCGACCATCAAACAACCGACAATCATAACATCGACAACGGAACATCTATACGTTCAAAACGTCTACAGTTCAGAAGATCGACTCGTTCAAAACGTCGACAGTTCAGAAGATCGACCCGTTCAAAACGTCTACAGTTCAGAAGATCGACATGTTCAAAACGTCGACAAGTTCAAAACATTGACACGTTCAAAACGTCTACACGTTGTTCAAAACGTCGATAGTTCCGAACATCGAAACTCAAAACGTAGACAGTTCAGAAGATCGACATGTTCAAAACGTCGACAGTTCAGAACATCGAAACTCAAAACGTCGACACGTTGAAAAGTGTATAATCTTTATGTTCTGTTACTAAATTCGCATTCGTATCTTATTTAATAAGATCTATGAAACCCACTATAACAAATGTTCGCCTATTTATTATACGCAAGGGGAAAGATTTAATAAATATTATTCCTCGTATCATAAATCAGCTGGTTCATACTTCTAAACTAAATCTAACCTAAATTAACATCGTGTTTGCGTAAGATATGTACTATTTTGGATAGATAAGGTATCGTTTTATTTAATTCAACCATTAATTAGGTTAAACTAAAGTATAAAGCGACCAGAGTAGGAATAGACGCGAGGGGGAGGTCGCTAGTGGTTGTTTACACGCTGCAGCTGAAGTCTTGCAAGGGACATAAACAGTGTTACCAAACGTGTAGTCGGGAAAGTATACCATAAAACATACTCTTTAAAACTTTGAAACTTGCTTTTGTGTGAGATTACTATTGTCTCATTATTGAGTCTGACTGCTTCCTTCTAGCAATTGTGGGAGGGGCTGAAATATAATTTAGGGGCTTAACAGCATGTTTAACGCGAAAGGGAATCACTGGGGCGGAAAGCAAAGGTACTTCTCCAAGGTTAAAGGTCGTTCCATTTGGAAGTCACAGTGCAGACTTGACGACTTGTAACATTTGTCATTTATTGTTCTTTGTCCTAAAGAATACCCATTCCA
>JAGDQP010022848.1:8101-29911 GCA_022664845.1 Lepisma saccharinum | reverse complement strand
AGTCGAGTTGGGCAATATTTGTCGAGTCGAGTTGAAAGATTTCTCTTACGAGTCGAGTCGAGTTTAGCGAAAACTCGACTCGAACTCGCTCGTATCCATCCCTACTTTAAGACGTAGGCGTGTACTCACAAAGAACAATAACATTTCACATTCATAAGACTTTCGATTACAAACAAAACAACTATTTTTCACCCTTAATATAATAACAATACAACAAAAGAAAGGAAGACACATAAATCTGTCTGGTTGTTCTCTTTCTGTGGTGTTAAATGCATAGCATGTTTGTTATGTTGTGTGTATATGTGCCTAGTCATTCATTATGCCAGAAGAAACAAAATTAACTGTGCAAACTGACGAGTTTATGTTGTAATTAAGAAATAAATATATGGCGACTTATTTGGTTGCGATTCTAATTGGTTTACAACAGGAATATATGAAGTTTCGTTTTTTCCTATGTGAATAGGGTAGCCGGGCGAAGACTTTACACTAGAAGAAGACTGGTCTCTTCGACTCTTTGGACCCAGGAACGAAGAATATAAATAAATGCAACATGCATTTATTGTATTCAGTAGAATGTTATTACCTCCTCTACATATCAAACTAGGATTGATCAAAAACTTCGTAAAAGAATTAGATCTAGATGCACCAGCGTGCGGATACCTGCTTTAAAAATTGTCAAGATTCAGGAAGATATTTTCATACAACCCAAGACAGACACCTCCTCGCTGATTTTGATGGACTTTGTAAAGGAAAAGAATATATTGCTTGGGACTCTTTCAGAGTGGTTGCCTAAAATTTCCTAGGAAACCGTACAGGCCGAAACTATGGGATAATGGTATACAGGATGATTCACGAAATCTGCAATAGAGCCATAACTCAGCTCCCAGTGCACAGAAATCTGTGAAACAAAAAATATTAATACTAAACTCCATGTGCGGAATCATCTGGAACCACTTTTCCATAGTTCATACCGTTTGACAGCTAGAGCACATAATTAATTGATAGTAAAAATTAACATTGTGTAGATATTTTTTTTTGGTAAAATTTTCGAAACCAGGGGCGTGCCGGGAATACTGATACGGGTGGGGACAACTTGAAAATTTTAAATAGAAACAATGGTTGATTTTGCTTTCTTTGAAACAAACATGGAATTTTGGACAACTTTCAGATGAAACATTTTAAAATATTGTCTGTTACAAGAGCTACTTGATAAGTTAACTGTTGACCTACTAATTAACTCTTGTAGTTGCCAAACGTTACGAGATAATAAACAATATTTCATCCGAAAGTTGTTCAAAATTTCGTGTTTGTTTCAAAGAAAGCAAAATCGGCCTTTGTTTTATTTAAAATTTTGAAGTTCCCCTCCCCGTAACAGTATTCCAGGGACGTTCCTGTTTTTTTTTTTAAATTTCAGCGCTTGATTCCCCATATCCCATTTATTATTTCATTTTAGTTTGTAACCTTTATTTACAATTCCCTTTGAGTTACAGTATCCAAAAGATCCCGAATACCCTCTACATCATGTCAATTTTCACTATCAATTATGTGTTCTATTTGCCAAACGGTATGAGCTATGGAAAAGTGACAATTATGTTCCTCTAAAAGTTCAAAATTTAGCGCTTGTTTCAATCGGAACAAAATCAACTCCTGTTGACATTTAAAATTTTGAAGTTGCCCCTCGTAGAGGTATTACCGAGAACCCCTGATTTCAGAAGCATCATCACGTGATTCCGCACATACACTTTGGTATGAACATCTTTTTCTCGAAGATTTCTGTGTAGTAGGAGCTGAGTTATGGACCTGTTACGGATTTCGTGAACCACCCAGTACAACATATTATTGGTTTACCACGAAATCCAATATATACACTCCCAATCGGGCTGTTTTTGGCGGTCAACAGTGGTGCAGTTTTTTTTTAACATTGTGAACATTTTTACCTGCCGATTTCGACATTTGAATGACGATACAAAAGTAAATTGAGCACGTTCATGCTAGCTGACTATTGTTAGTTGGCGGTACGGGATACCTCTGACGTTCACTATAGCAGACAAGTTAAAAGGACACGTCTTTAACTGTGGTAAGTCTAGTCGAATACAATTTTCTTTAGGAAAATGTAGATTCGCAATTTCACGCTCATACTTACTTTAACATATTACAAGAAAACTATATCATATCGGACAATTTTATTGCCATTTTCCTGTTTAACATACAAACATGCATCGAATTGTAGTAATTTCGTTTTCGTAAAAGTTAAAATTTGTTGTCCAGTGTAATAGATAGATAGAGTATTTTCATGTAACAAGAATTGCGAGCATTGTTTACGCATGAATGTTTTTACGAACTTTGGTAAACTTTATTTTTATATGAGCCAGTCTAGTAACCTTGGACTTCGGCCCATCACGATTCGCCTTTAGCTGTTAAACTCCACACCCATGCTCCTGCCGACACTCTAACCCGGGACCTTGAATGTCTTTACGAATTCACATATATTTCTTCGTTATCTAAATACAAAATTATTACTTTAAATTGGTAATCCTGCTTGGAGAATTAGTAACGGTAAGAGCAGATTTACCTCCTAAATCCGTTCAAGCGTGAATCTGTGATAAAGAAATCACATAGAGTAATTACAATGTGTGATATCGATAAAAGCTGATAAGAAACGTAACTGTTTCAAACTTTTTAATAAATGGCGAAGAAAATTTTGATAGGAGCGTTCAAACAAACCCTGTTCTTTTATGAACTGACAATAATTGTTTGAGTACAGAATTCTCAACTTACCACAATCTCACATGTAAGAAGTCCATCAGCTTACTGAGTAAGGCAGCAAAGAAATAGAAAATTAAACATACCTGAAATCAAGAAAACATACATTAGTATAAAATGTCTACAGAAATAATGAGAAAATAAGCTTTCTGAGTCAATATAGATGTATAGCTATATTTATATGTACATTTCACAATCACTTGTTTGATTGCGACTGTGCATTACACAATGCGTATTCGTGATCAATCAATCAATTTTGTGATTTTTAAGTAGAAAGCCATTATCCTTTCATTTCTTCAATTATACTGAAGAACCACGGAACAATCTCGAAGGGTGCTTTGAATATAAAATACTGCTGTAACGCAACAACGATACATATAAATATTTTCCCCCCTCATTGATTTCAATTAATGCTTAGATATAAACCGAAGTGCGAAGAAACCATAGACAACTGACAACCCACCTTATGTATCCTTCTTCGGTAAGAAATGCCTCATGTTGTGTACACACCAGAGGGTAAGAAGTTGCTTAATAGAGTAATTTAAGCACGTGCATAGGATGTGTTGCGTTCTACCGAAGCTAAATTGTGCGGCAAGAAGAATTGTGCATTAACTTTCCGAGTTGGTTACTATTTTTGAACATTTACAAGGAACAATTCAAATTATTGCTACATGTATCAGAGTCCACACGATTCACAACAGTCACGAATTGTACAGCGGACTCTGGACGGAAACTCCATTGAAAGAGGTTTTACTGTCACCGACCCATGTGTACTTCCCAGACATAGGTGTGTGCAGACCCTTGGATTCGGGGGGGGAGGGCAAATTAAGTAGTGTTACTCCTTAAAGTATGCAACCAACTTGTAGTTATTCCGTTACTTTTCTATACTGTTTTATTCCCTTTGCCCCAAGGATGTTACTGTGGTGTTAGGGGCGGATTCAGAACCGACAATGCCAATTTAGTTCAAATTGGGGAAGGGGGAAAGTCAATACCTCGAATTGGAGATACCTTTTATATTTTAAAAATCAATTTAACTTCCTCATTCTATCATCTTCATTCATTATCATTCATTTACATGTTTCTTTATCTGCTTTACTTGTAAGAAAATAATATGTAATAAGAGTTAATAATATGTAATAATGAAAAAATAATATTGAATGAAGCAGAGACAAGGCAGATATTTCCATATGTCAACTCCAGTCCTGCAAATGGAGTATAATACATCAACAGTTTTAAGTTTTTAGAACACGAGACAACTCCTAACAGTATCGAATGTATTAAATTATAGAAACTCATTTACTTATCATGTAAAGGAAAGCCGAATTTAAGAAAAATACATGACACTTCTTGAAGTAAAACTCTGTGTTTCAGAAGCACACATTTGATGTCATACATAATCAAGTAAATAAATATTTATTCGTTTCCACTGTATGTGCAATTTATATTGGAGTCATAACGCATCTAATGACAAACATATGAGCGTGTTAACAGCACAAAATGTACTAGGGAGCAAGTGGAATAATCAATAACGTAAGAAATAATGTAATATCAATATATTACATAAATTTATGCTAATTTTGATATAGAAACGAAACTAATTTTGCTTGCTGTTTTATTTGAAATTATTTATCTTATTTTTAGAGCATTGTAGTTAGTAATATCAGCGATCCGATCCATTAAATTAATAAGTAAGAATACAGATCCAGATTTACGGGTAGGTTGAGAGGGTACATCTGATTGGGGAGCCAGCAATGACGAGAGTGCCATGGACAGCATTGTGAATGTTCGTTTAGACACAGGTCCACAGACAGGCATAGATGTAAGGGGTAGGGGGCAACATCCATTTATGTAATATTGGTAGTGTACACGAAGTTTTATAGGTACGAAAGGCTACTGAAAATTTAAAGAAGGCTCGAACCACCTTCCTTTCCACTGTTTTGGGCTTGTTTTGACATATTAAGATACGTAATTTATGATTATAAAGGAATTAGGAATTTATAATTCATTATTAAATTATCTGTAATAGGAGGTCATGAAAACTAAACAACAATGATTTTTCGTCATTCAGAAAAGAGCGAAGTGTCAAAGTAGTAAGGGTAACCAATAAGCGACTCTCATATATTCACATAGGTAGGGATAGTAAAGAATTAACGAAATGGATGTCCGGTGTTTCACCCCCTTAACGATTTGAAATTCTCCTTCACTGGCATATTTTCTTATCGAATTTCTGACTTCTTCAACACTAAATGAAAAAAAAACTTGGGCTTCATCCTTACCAGTGTCGTAAGTTGTGAGGGGCATGGGGTTAACCGCCAAAGTTTAAGCTTCCTGTCATTCGAATGGCGCCCACTTCAAGATAAAAGTTTCTTACTTCATATGATACGATACGACAATGAATGTATAAATAAAATATGGAATGTGTTCACACCACCAATAAAAATAAACAAATAAATCTCTTAAATGAAACGAAAATGTGATCTGGGTTCATTTCAGTAAAACGTCTTCTATTAGGGCTCCTAGAAGTTACGTATATTTCTTAAGGTTTTATTGTCCCCTCAATGAACTTGTGAAGCAAGGAATGGGCCCACCATACCCTTCCGAAACGAACTCAAAATAATGTCCTAGACGATCACGTCATGGTACGTCACGCCAAGAGCGAGCAGCGTCATAATTGGGTTCTAATTAACTGACCTGGTCAATCAGTCGTTAGCAATTAGTTGCAAAGTCCCGATTTATTAGTATACCCAGAAAGACCAGAAAGATGATATGTACACTGAGAATACAGTTGCAAATACACTTGATGAAAAAGAGTTAAAAAATAAGTTGTAAAGTGCAAGTTTTACGGAGATTTTAAAGTTGATATTTTCAGAAAAGAATTTAAGTCTTTGAAGATTGATTCAACTAATTTTAGCAAAAGTGCTGAAGATATATATATATTCCCAGTCGGAAACTCAGTAGGATAGATGAAGTGGGTCTTGTAGAATGCCGAAGGCTCACTGGGAATGATACAAGTTGGAATCCGTTCGTTTTTATATGGATCAATCTTCGGAAAACTTGCTTACAAAGTTCAAATTACAAGGTAAGTAATATTTATCAACATTGTGTCATTAGCATTACCTTGTATTTTGGAATTATCCTTTAGTTTAATACATGCGTGATTCTATCCTTCATTAACAGGATGTAGCCTTTAATCTAATTACATCATTACATTATTACTTACTTTAGTTCAAGGAAAAAATCATATGATATATTTGTTAAGTTGATTAATAACTATATTGCATTCTTGACAGGTTCATCGCATAGGATGTGATATGTTTTACTAATTTTGCCGAATCTTAATCTAAATAACAAGAACTATATTGGTACTAGGTTAACTTGAACTTGATGTCAAGGGAATTTCACAAGGTTGTGAGAAGATATTGACCATATTAACGTCATGAAAGAATCAATGTCCTATGTCAATAACATGAAAGTTTCCATCAATGCTTATCTCCTTTAAAAACAAAAAGGAATCTCTACATATGGTTACAAAAACATAAGTTAGCATCCTTGCCTGTTACCTTATTTGGAATGAGATATGAAGTGCATCTGTACTTGTTACTTTCTAGTAAAGGATTTGAAGTTGACCAGTTCCCTTGTCTTCAAAGTTATTGAATTCAAGTTATGAAACTCTTTATCTATCGACATTGACCCGAGGGGTTAGAGTCGTTGATAAATTCTAAGTTGCCAAGAAAGATTATTTTTGAATGTTGCAGCTTAATATATCATTTACCATGCCAAATACAGAATTGAAAAATTAAGAAAGGTAAGAAAAAATAAAGAAATTACCTATGGCTCGCAGGCCAAATAGTAAAACAATATGAAGATTACCCATAAAACATCAATATAAAGGGGGAAAAATTTGAAAGATTATAATATGAGGTCCGCGTCCTTTGGTAGGGCCACGAGAGCCTGTCTACCATTACCCTTTCCCCCTCACGAAAGAAAAAATATAGGTTTGCGTTCGTCAGGTGTGAATAACACAAAGTGCTAGGCTTGATAGAGATTTTACAAATATACTCTATTTTTTATTAACGACCCTTAAGTGGCGTTTTTTCCCCACGTTTTTGCGTTGTAGTTAACTCTTCTTCTACCACACTAGTTTAACTGTGTGATAACTCAGACATTGCAATTGGTTTGACAGAAATTTAATCATGTTTAGAGTGAATTTTACTATTGTACGACGAAATCAAATCGATTTTACACAATCATCGGAGCAACATTTGTTGAAGAATCTATAATACTTAGATCTACGACAACAATAAAGTGTAAAAGCACAAAGTATAATACCTGCTCGTATATATGCATACACAGATAAATTGTTTACCTTGAAAGAATGGCTAAATTTCCATTCTTGATCTGAAATTGCTTGTTCAATTTCATCGATTTTATGTGAGGCAAATTTCAAGTCATTGAAATTACTGACAATATGTTTGAGAGGAATACCAATAGTAATGTCATCAATATTGATTGACAGACCATGTATTACTCAACAGTCGTATGTTAAGTTTATTTTGAAATCAAATATTTACTTGTGTAATTTAGAATGATAGATTGATTGCTACTGAATTAGTGTTTTGATACCATATCCTTTACAGTTAGAATCTAATGATAATTAACTTGAATTATATAATACATTATCATAAGGTTCTTAACCATGACATAAAATAGTTATTTTTTCTTGATCAGGACTAACAAAAAGCCATTGGTTTTTATTTAATTGAGTCCATAATGTTTGTTCAAGACGAACTATCCGTTTATTACAATCTTCAGGTACAGTTCTAATATATCTAGTATATTCTAATAGCTTGGCTTCACATTAATCATGAACATGGGTTGAAAGGATAGGAAAGGTTTGCTTACAAACATACCAATCATTTTTCAATTGTTTACATTTATCAAATTCATGTTCGCTCACTTTTCTATAAAATTGTTTTGCTGTGTCAATTATTAAATATTCCTTCTCTGGTTGAATATATATAAATTTGAAAGTTGAAGTAGTTAACCTAATTGGCAAAGGTCAAATATAAGTATCAAATTGAAGATGATCGGTAAGTGCTAACCGAATTACAGAACCTAAAATGTTATCATGTATGAAAACATCTAAAGTCATTATTTTTTTAACAAATATCCATATGAAAAACTAGGGAGAAAACGTAAAGAAAGACCTTGATGAAGGTCAGTCGAAGTAGCTTTAAACTGAGAGAAAATTTGGGTAGGTGTAATTATGTGGATGAAGTACTCCCTTTTGAGCATTAAGAATAGCGTCTACAGTCTTATCAAATCTTGCTTAACATCTTTTAACATTCGATGATTAAAAAAAAAAATATTTCCATTAAGAGTAGCACGCAACTCCAAAGTTGAGCACGTACCAGTTTTTTTTCGCTCGAATATTTATTTCTTTAAATTCCTTTAGTTAAGTTCTCTAAACCATCCTTTAAGTTTTGTTCATTTTGTTCAATTGTGGACAAAGTACCATTAATTGTTTGTAAAATACTTTTTACCACTACCATTTGTTTTTTGCTAACTTCAAGAAATCAACTTGCTCTTGTTCTAATTTAGAGATTTGATTGGTATAATATTGAGCATCTTGATAATCCAAAGTACCAGAAAGGGTTTTACTAATAGTACCAATAAAAGTAAACAAACCTCGTTCTACACGATTTTCATATTTAGTTTGAATTACTTATCTAATTAATAATTGTATTTCTTTAATAAATTTAACCTTTTGAGCTACAATATTTGAGAAAATTGTGGTACATGCTGTCTTATTTTGTTGAACTAACTGATGTTCACAGAGTTTGTGTCTTCAAACATTTTAAAACTATTTGAAAGTTCTCCTCCAGACGTGTCAAGTTCACGTATGTAATTAACTTCCGCTCTGAATTAAAGAATCGCGTAAGACCTTCATATTCATAATATAGTCCAGGACTATCTTTACAAAAATTTTCGAGTCGAGTACTAAGGGCGTCGCTAGGATTCGGTGCTATTAGAACCGTAAGGGAAAGAATAAAAAGTTTTTTCAAGGCAGTAATTAGGTACGCCATCTGAAAAGAATGAAAAAATTTATTGGCGCTTGCTACCTCAATGTTTCTTTTAATGAAACAATCTTAAACGGTTGGCGTGTACAACTATAAGTTTATTTCTTTCCCTGCTAATGTACAATTAACGCCATTAACCTTTATTACTTTGTACGGGCCTGACCAATAGGACGAAAGTTTTCTGGAACGACCTCTACGTACTGTTTCGTCATATAACAAAACTAAATCCCATTCTTGAAATAGGTGTTCATTAGCTGTACGATCGTATACTTCCTTATTTTTCTATTTTGCCTGCATCAGATTATAACGTACCACATTATGAGAATTTGGTAATTTTTCTTCCAAAATTCTCAAGTAGTCATCATAGTTGTAATTTATTTCGATGAGCTTTTGTTGAACACCACCTGGAATATTCGTTGGCCTACCAATATCAGCTCATGGGGTCTGTAGCCTGTGGCAACACTTGGGGTTGTATTGATTACGAATACTGCATATTGTAACCACAAATCCCAATCTTCCTGTCTTTCTGAAATATAATGTCTAAGAATCAGTGTAAGATTCTGATGCATTTTCTCAATTGATCCACGGAATTGCGCATGGTACGACGTTGAATAAATGCGCTTAATTTTGAGTAGTCTACACAGTATGAAATAACTGACTTACAACATTTGTACATCTATCCGTTAAAAGGTTCACAGGTATGCCAAACTTGAGAATGACGTTTTCAATAAAGGCTTTGTATACTGTTGCTGCCCCTTGGGGAATTGGAATAGCTATGAAGTACATTGAAAGATCATCTTGAAATGTGAGTACATAGCGATTGGATGAAGAAGTACCCGGGAAGTTCTAAAATATCAATTATACAGTTTTCTAATACTACTGAAGGAGTATCAGTAATTATAAAAGCATTTTCGTCTTATGGTAGCTAATTTTGAATTTCTGACCAGAAACACATTTTTGAATGTATATTCTAATATCTGTTCTTAAAGAGGGCCATTGTTCAATGTCATAATTGAACGCACACGCCCGTTGTATTTTTCCTAAATAAATAAATATTCAATGAAAGATGTTGAACAATTTCATCGTAAGTTCTTGTTACACCTTGGTAACCTGAAATAGGTGCATTGTGAAATTCTGATGAAATTTTATCTTATTTCTACTGGGATTAATCGGGAATTTGAGGAGTCATCACGAGGTGACTCGGGTTCGGATTCTTTCGGGGATTCATCTTGTGAACTAAACCGCAGTGAGAATATGAATTCGGCTAAATGCATCTGCTGCACAGCTGGTAAATTTGTTTTACCTGGGCGATATCGAACTTTGTAAGCATATTCGTAAAGTTTGATTGGCCATTTAAAGTGGGATCTTTCATTTTGAAAGATCATGACAATGGTCGATGGTCGGTCAAGATTATAAGTTTTCTACCATAAATGTGGGGATGAAATGCTGAACAAGCCAAAACAATTGCTAAACATTCCTTCTGCTATACCTGGTTTCGGCACTATTTAAAATTCGAGAAGCATAGGAAATGTGGTGAACTTGTCCTATTTCACCCTGAGAGGGTACGGCTCCAATTGTATCGGTACTAGCATCAGTACTAACGATGAAGGGTTTTGAAAAACTTAGGAAACGTAACACAGGATTTGAAGTGAATTTATCCTTCAGTGTTTGGAAAGCATTTTGTTCTACCTCAGTCCATCTATACTCTGAGTTTTCTAAGCACACACACTCCCAGTCGGAGACCCAGTATGTTAGATGAAGTGAGTCTTGCAGAATGTCGAAGGCTCACTGTGAATGATAGAAGTTGGAATCCGTTGGTTTTTATATGGATCAATCTTCGGAAAACTTGCTTACAAAGTTCAAATTACAAGGTAAGTACACTTGTTATACAGTTAATATATCTGTACTAATTCGGTTGTTTATTCTAAAACGTTGTTTGTTAATTTTGAGAATTTTCCAATCATCATATCCTTAACACAACAGGTGATGATTGCGGACATCTACTACTTATCACCATTGTGTCATTAGCATTACCTTGTACTGTATTTTGGAATTATCATTTAGTTTAATACATGCGTGATTCTAACCTTCATTAACAGGCCTTTAATCTAATTACATTATTACTTGACTTTAGTGCAAGGAAAAAATCATATGATATATTTGTTAATTTAATTAATAACTATATTGCATTCTTAACGTAGGTTCATGGAATAGGACGTGATATGTTTTTACTAACTTTGAAAAGTCATAATCTAAATAACAAGAACTATATTGCGTACTTGGTTAACTTGAAGTTGATGTGAAGGGAATTAGATTAGTTCTCTATTTGAAGACATTGCCATTACCGGGTTGACTGTGACAAGGTTCTAAGATATTGACCATATTAATGTCATGAAAGAATCAATGTCCTATGTCAATAACATAAAAGTTTCCATCAATGCTTATCTCCTTTAAAAACAAAAAAGGAATCTCTACATATGGTTACAAAAACATAAGTTAGTATCCTTGCCTGTTACCTTATTTGGAATGAGATATGAAGTGCATCTGTACTTGTCACTTGGCCTAGTAAAGGATTTGAAGTTCACCAGTTCCCTTGTCTTCAAAGTTATTGAATTCAAGTTATGAAACTCTCTATCGACATTGATCTGAGAGGTCAGAGTCGTTGATAAATTCTAAGTTGCCAAGAAAGATTTATTTCTGAATGTTGCAGCTTAATATATCATTTCTAGTTTCTACATATATGTAAAATACAGAATTGAAAATTAAAAAGTTAAGAAAGGTAAAAAATAATAAAGAAATTATCTATGGCTCGCAGGCTAAATAGTAAAACAATATGAAGATTACCCATAAAACATCAATATAAAGGAAAATAAAAAAAATGAAATTTAAAGATTATAATATGAGGCCCGCGAGAGCCTAGCTACGATTACAATAATTTATTGCGCTGTTGCTGCTCCATCATCTGAACAAAATATATATCCCTAAGATGAAGTATAAATGCAATTTGAGCCCTACTTCAGTAGATCTCCCTACTGGGGCCCTAGAAGTAATAAACATGTTTACTAAGGTTTTGAATTGTTTCGAATATAGGTTTCGTAATTTAACTTGTAATAAATGTTGAATAAATGTAATAGTTTGAAATAATAAATTTTATGTCCCGAGAAAAATAGCCGGGGTGCTACTTTTTACGAAAGCCCGTTAATATGTAAACTATATGTATTTTTCTAATGGTGGAAATATTAATCCTTGCCTCCCCCAAGGAAGTTTCAATTTATGGCGCTGATCCTTATCTCCTTGCCTGAAGGAATCAATTCGCGACTGTACAGGGAAATGTTGAGGACCCCGCAGTTTGTATTGTTGCCCAGATCTAAACATATTTGATACTTTGATATGAAAATATTAGGAAGACAACTTCTCCTTTTAGGTCAAGGAATCAACAAACAAGCCGGAAGCCGATTGATGTTCTGCATTGTTATCAAGTAAAAAGTAGAGAAGCCAGTGTGTCGTTGTTGGGAGGAAAAAGAAGCGGAAAGAAAGACAGCAAAATACAAGTATAAATAGAAATTTGAATGAACGTTGCAAAGACCAAAGTATACTTTGAACGGAAGGAGCAGGGCAGTGGGTAGCTGAAGGCTTCTTCAGGGCTCACTTTTGGGAAACATACTATTAATTGAGAAATTGATCGAAAAAAGTGCACTAATATGTAACTTTTAATATATAAAAAAAAATCGTTGAAAAATAATGTTCTGGACTGGTATGCCAAACTTAGGGGGCAGCCGCCTCCTTACCCCCCAGTGCGCACGCCTATGATCCCAGAAGCGTAATGCTCCGCCTTGACTTAGAAACACTAACACTGGGCCCAGCGGCCGACCATCTTGACAGCTTTTTCCTCAGTCACACCAGCCAGGATAACACCTTCAACATAGGCCCTGGCGGACAACTTCCTGAGTCCTTTCCCCTCTCCGTATCCCGACCAGAGCCTTAGATGCCCGAAGGGCATAAACAAAATTCAAATTCGAAAACTAATACTGAATCGAGAATAAAATAACAAATACTGACAAAATGTCACGTACGTGATTAGTCTCGTTAAATCAGCCGGCCGGGTGGTCGAGCGGTCTGCGGCGGTAAGCTGTCGACTCAACGGTCCCGGGTTCGAGTCCCGGTAGGGGCATGGGTGTGGATTTTAACACTTAACAGCTAAAGGCAAATCGTGACGGGCCGAAGTCCAAAGTTACTAAACTGGCCCATATAAAAAAAAAAGTTTTTCTCGTTAAATCATTTTTTTTTTGACCGGACGCGCAGTAAGGTTCGTGTGTGAAGGGAATCGTATGAGGCTACGTATATAATCATGGTCCCAGTAAGTTATCGTCTAAGCTAGTGGTAGTGTGGCGTGTTTTATTGGAGGTTTTCGGACTGCCAGTAAAACTAGAATCTGTCTGGGCAGATGATAATTACATAAACTGTTTGAAGATCATTTATACTGTATCCCTCTTTGTTAAACCTACTCTCTGAGGAGAAAAGATTGTGCCTGCAGGATAATTCTACTCCACATTGTGCACAGGTTATACAGGACAGATACGACGAAGCTAGGTTTGATACACAGTTACTTCTTTGCTTCCAAAAATTACCAGGCCTTAATAATAAACATCCCTGAAACACTGTACAGAGCCTTCTCAAATTACTTGGCGGCACCTGGCTTTATAAGTATCTGACTGCGGTCTCGAAAATCAAGTGATGAGGGCTCGCTGCGCTCACCACGTGACACCCTCTTTGAGCGACAGTCATCTATCTGGCTAAGGCATTCATTTGACTATCAATCCAATTAGTTCAGTTATATTATCTATCATGTCCGATGCATATTATCTATCATGTCGCGTTGGAGTCACGTCTCTGTCTCCCACTAGGCGCCTCCCCAGATGGTGGATAGGGGAATCCAACCAGATATGGTGGGTACCATAAAAATGCCGGAGCGGACCAAAATCAGGACTGCTGACTTCCAGTTAAGAAAGGGGTCTTACACAGGCTAGGGGAAGATAACACCGAACAAAAGTATCATAGTGAATGGAATTAGTTTCACCAATACCACCCTCAGGCTGAAGATGAATGATATCAGCAAGGCTCAGAGATGGACAGAGGACATCTTTTAAATGCCTGCATTTACTGCGGGGTCGTAGAGTTGGCAACTCTACCCCGCTAAATCATGTCAAGAAATAGTAACAGATGGATCATGGATTTTCCTGGGGTAAAATATTCCGGAGGTAAACTAGTCCCGCATTCGGATCTACGGGCGGGGAAAACTTCAGGGGGCTCCGCCCACATAACACAGGATATCCCAGGGATATCCCTTTTAGATTCACAATATGCGTACAATGTCACAGAATATTTGGGATCAATTACGGACATTCCTAGGATATACTTTTTTAGAATATTAAACAAATATTCTAGATTGAAGTTTCAGGAATATTCGTGGAATATTCTCACAATATCCCCAAAGAAAAATTGCCCTCCACATATTCGTAGAATATACTTCGGATATCCCCAGGAATATCCTTGAAATATGCGCTGATCCCGGACATTCAGATATTCGTAGAATATTCTACGCATGTACTAAAAATATCTGAGATATTCTTGGGATATTCCAATATTCTCAGGGGATATTCGTAGCATATTCCCAGAATGTACCTGTGCTGTATGGGCAAGAACAGGATTAAGAAAGACCTTCAAATAGGAACGTGGAACTTACGAACGCTCTTCAGGTGGCGGTACACCGGGAAGTACGAGCTGGACATATTAAGGATAAGAGAAGTCTGGTGAGAAGGTCTGGCTTGATCTTGCCCAGCACAGAATACAAAGGTGAAAGTTTGTTACTGTGACGATGAACCTGCGAGTTTAGTAAGCCTAGTTAGTTAAAATATTAAAATACCCTCTAAACAAGATGGCTTACGAAACTTCAAAGTTCATCGCAGCAGAACGTTCATCCACTAACGACCATCAAGCCAGTTTTCATCTTGAACATTACCTTGTCATATTTCTTCCACGTCCACATTAGTGATCTCACATATATGCTTAGGTGCTTTAGAAATTTATTAGTTCATTATTACTCATTATTTTGTGACATGCTGGGAGTAAAGAGATTCTGCGGTAATTATTACAGACACATTTATCGCCTTTATTATAAACCGGAATTATTATTGAGGGTTTCTATTGCGTTCCGTTATTGAGGTTTTCCATTCCTTTCTTCATTTAGCACTTATCAATTTATGTAGTTCCTTGATTAGTGCCGTTCCTCCCACTTTAATTAATTCGGATGGAATATTTGTCTAGGTGATTTGAAAATTTTCAGTTTCTTTATGGACATTTCGACCTCATTCTCGTTTGGTTTGAGTATTCATGGTTCTGTGGTATAACTTTCAAATGTCTGTTTGTTCTCCGTTGTGTACATTAAGAAGTTTGTCGAAATGAAGAGCGCCTGTTTAGTATAAAGTTTGTATGTTTCAGGTTCCTCTAATGTCGTCCTTAATCCTGTTTGCTGAAGCACTCCCCGCCCAGAGGTACGAATGAAGGACTAGTTTACCTCCGGAATATTTTACCCCAGGAGAGCCCATAGAACCATTTGTTACTATTTCTTGACATGCTTTAGCGGTGTAGAGTTTTCAGTTCTTTGACCTCGCAGTAAAGGCAAACATAAAAGATGTCGTCCTCTGTCCTCTGCCTTACCGATGTTATTTATCTTCAGCCTCAGCGTGGTAATGGTGAAGCTGCTTCCCTTCACCACGATATTTTGGTTCCGGGTTATTTTCCCCTAACCTATGTAGATCCCTTATTAACTGCAAGGCAGCAGTACTGGTTTGGTCCGCCCCGGAATATTTCCGGTACCCACCATATTTGGTCGGCATTCCTCCACCCGCCAACTGGGGAGGCGCCTGGTGGTTACAATATGAAATGTGATAATCATACAGAGAGAAAATTAACAAGAAACACTGTTATCTGTGTGTTTATAGAACATTTTGATTTCAGAAGTGGTAATGTTTTTTTTACATGTTATCTTGGACGCACAACAGAACCTGTACATCCAACAAAATAACTCACTTTTACAAGAAAATTATGTGTGTGTTTAATCAACGAGCCAGATAAGTTTTTTTTTTCTCCACGTCAAAAAATTTACATGATTCCTTCATTCTATGAAAAGCAAACTCAAAAGATAAGAATTACTAAATTCAATTTTACGCTTGTTGGCGCTCTTTCTATCCTCCACTAACAAGAGAATGGCGATATGAAATAATGTAAAAATCCTCATCGACTTATTTGTTCTATGTATTATGTTAGTATTGTAATGTTAGAACATCCAACACTGCCGTCATTGTCGTGGAGTCTCTCTAAGCCATTCTGAGTGGCAAGCAGCATTCAACGGAAGAGAGAAAAGAAGGACAAGGATGCGGCTAATTGAGCTGCAAATTGGGCTGCTTTCCCGCCGCTTTGTCCCTCGCAACTTTTCAGCGGAAATGAGAGCGATAACTAGAGGTCACTCTGTTTGGTGGCCTCCCTTTAGAATTCTTCCACACTCTGGACTGCGTTGTCACTTGACTCTGTATGGAAAGTGTGCATGAAGGAAATATACTGCATTGAAAAATGTGAAAACATCCATCCCATACAGGTGATGACGACCATCACTACAGATTTAATTAGAATTCGACATAATATAACTGTTGCTGCACTAATCATCAACTGTTCAGAAAAGGTTTTATTACCTCACGCGTTTAAACACTGACGTTCCAATTCTTCTACGGAATCTTTAAAACAAGTGAGGTTCTATTGGCAAAGACAATGAATGAAATTTAAATCTTTCGCAAAACTAGTAGTAAACATGAACTATTTTAAAAATAAAACATGAACTATTGTCCTTTACTAAATCAATTAAAATAATAATTCGAATTTACATTTTGAGAAAATACCCAGAAGCCAAAATCTTTCTAAGAAACTTAATACGAATTTAATTTTTAAAACCTTTAGAAGTTTAGACCTACGTAAGAAGCCGTGGGAGCGTAAAGAAAACCTTTACTCTCCTTAGCATTGCCAAAGTAATATTTCTAACACAAGGTAGTAGAATTTCGTCAAGATTCCTGATATTGAGATAGGAACTCTCTTCACTTATCTCCAAGTTTGTACTGATTTAAGATTAGTGTTTAAAAGGTTGAGGAAATTTGTTTTTTCAATAGTGCTTCGCTATCAAGGGGCCTAAAATAAGGGACAAGGATGTGAAAAAAATATAGTCGACCTCCTTTTTTATTATCCAGAAGTACCAAAAAACGGGTGAGCCACAGCAGGTGTGGGGATTGGATACTGCAGAGAAATTTACAGAGGATAAAAGATACGGATACCTAGAAAACGAAGGACAAATTCTACGCCGACCTACATAAGATAATAGACGACGCAAAAGAGGAAACCATACTGATATGAGACTCAAATGGAAGAGTGGAATCAAAAACGGAAGAGATCAAAGAAGTACTTGGCAGGTATGGAGAACAAATTAAAAACTCGGAGACAGGGTAATAGGATCATGTATCGAAAATAAGTTCGTAATCATAAGCACGCAATTCCCACACAAGGGCATCCATATAGATTCCCAAGAGAAGAACCATTGAAAGGGGAACGCTCAATAATAGACTACTTCATAGTAAGTACAAATGAGGAGCTATATAACAGATGCTAGAGTTAAGAAATGTACTGAAATAGGAAGTGACTACTATCTACTAATCATGAACAAATGCTGGAAGAGAGAATCTCGAGATCACACAATAAACAGAAAAGCAAAGACTCTTAACAACAAGGAAGTCCCGGAAAGAATCATGGTTGCGCAGCGTTTTCAATGGGTTACCATTAAACTAAAGTACTAGGTACTTTATGGTAATGTCTCGAAAGGGTTGTGGTAAACCGGTGGATTCCCTGTAATGATTTTGGTCATTAACCTAGCAGAATCTTGACTTAGTTAAAACTATTTTTTTTTCGT
The DNA here is from genome assembly GCA_022664845.1 of Lepisma saccharinum. NCBI lineage: Eukaryota > Metazoa > Arthropoda > Insecta > Zygentoma > Lepismatidae > Lepisma > Lepisma saccharinum. The sequence continues at coordinate 12,061 of JAGDQP010022848.1, read as the reverse complement.
GTAGGGATAACGTCTATTCAGCACCCTTCAACCATAAATTCTGATGAAATAGATATACTGGGTACAACTTCGATTGTGATTTGCTAAACCGACATGGTTTGCTTGACTTTTTCTGGAGATATCATGTCCTTTGTGAAAACACCGCTATAAATTTGCACGCCTTTAGCGGTGAAAGTAAACATCTTTCGAAAAATTCTGCAAACGATTTTTTTCTGTCACGTTTTGAGGTCCCTTACATGGCGCTATAGTTTTTTATTCGCCAGTTTTCCAACACCCAGCATTTGTCTATGTGTTCTAGTGAAATATACTCTCCATCACACAGTGAGAGAAATATCGGGTGTTGGGAAAACTGGAGAATCAAAACTATAACACCAGGAAACCTTAAAACATTACAAAAAAATCCTTTGCAGAATTTTCGAAAGATGTTTACTTTCGCCGCTAAAGGCGTGCAAATTTATGGCGGTATTTTCACAAATGGCATGGTATCTCCAGAAAAAATCACACAAACCACATCAGTTTAGCAAATCAAAATCAAAGTTGTACCCAGTATATCTATTTCAGCAAAATTAATGATTGAAGGAGTGATGCATAGACGTTTTCTCTACGTTGGAATTTCATTATCAAGGAATTACTATGGTCTCACAGGGCAAATGTTGAACTCTCCTTCTTCAGTCTCGCGGCGTTCTCGAATCATTAACTTTTTCTGAAATGGATGTATTGGGCACACATTTAGTTATGATTTGCTATACCGACAGAGCTTGCGTTATTTTTTTGGAAATAGGAAGTCGTTTGTGACGATGCCGCATCTAATTCTGAAACTAGGCATTGGCATATCTAACGCCTGCAGGGCAATGTGTAGGTTATCGTTCTGCGCTTCTTCTGAAAATCTGAACGAAATCGGAGGGGTCGTGGTCGGATACTTACCTCGTGAGTGTCCCAGGTATAGTGAGTGAGAATATTTATATTTGAATTTTAAAAGGAAGATTAAGAACACACATAAAACCGACAATGGAAGATAGTCAATATGGTTTTCGGCAAAATGGAAATACAACAGACCTAATTTTTAAATTGCGACAATTGATAGAGTAAACACAAACAGAATAAAAAGTTGTATCTAGCTTCTACAGATCTTGAAAGGACTTTCGCGGAGTTAATAGAGAAGATATCTGGAAAAGACTTAAGAAAGGAAAGTGGGTACAGAATTAATTGAAGCAATTAAAAGTTTATATGCCAATAAAAAATACGTGCCCGAAGTTCAAATGCGCTATCCAAACGCTCTACTACTACAAAATGAATGAAACAAGATTGTATTTCGAACCCTTTATTATTTATAACGGTTATGGATATGATGGCTAAAGAATGTAGGAAAGACATCAAGAATATCACTTAGGATGCTTCAAATTGAGCCCAATATTTCTTACAGAATTAAACTTCGCTGATGACCTGGTGATTACGGGCATTACGGAAAAAGAACGACATCGAAATATCAATACATGCTAGAAACATTTGAGGGAACGAAATATGACTATTAGTTTAACAAAAACAATGATAATATCCAGACAACCAATATACTATAGCAAAACATAAAGTTAGAAGGAACAAACATAGAACAGGTAAACTTTTTCAAGTATTTCGGGTCGAGAATAAATATAGACGGGAAAATAGAAGATGAGTTAAACAATAGAACAGCCGTTGCGACTCGCTTATTTTAGAGTATCAGGCGGACGTTTTTCAACAAAAAAGAAATATCCAAAAGACCAAACTAACACCGTACAAGTCAACCTAGATGCCACAAGGATGCGAAACTTGAAAAATGAGGAGGAGACAAGAAAGCAGGATTCAAAGTATGGAAATGAAATTTTTGAGGAAAATAAAAGGCAAAACAGTCCGAGATAGAGGGTAAATTTCACAATTAGAGGAAATCTGAAAGTAGAACCACTACAAACAACAATTAATAAAGCTCAGCTCGTTCGGATACATACAAGGAATGGAAAAGGACAAAATCTGTAGGATAACATATGAAGCAAAAGCAATAGGTAAGAGAACATGAGGAAGAGCAAAGAAAACCTATGAAAAAGAAATAATTTATGTACTGGAAAAGAAAAGAATAACTCTTAAGAGGCAAAGGAGAAGGTTTTAGATAGACAAGAATGAAAACATTCTAGAACAACCTCGACACCGAAAGGTAGAAGAGGACGATTAAGTAAGTAAATGTGCAGTATAGACCAGAAGACACATTGAGCACACAAACCTCACATTTTCTCAGTACGTTCACAGAAAGTTCATATCAAGTTCACTTCGCTGACGTCTTCGTGTGTTTTTCAGTGTGATAGCTTGTATCATTTTAATCAAGTAAGTCGCAATAACCATAGTAAATTTATATATGTTTTCGCTATATATTGAAGTTCAATGCAAAAAAAAAAAGCTAGAGCCTTATTAGGATATACTGCGAAGAAAATGTGTATAACAAGTGTTTACAAAGCAATTGTTGAAAATTATTTCGCTAGTGTTACTTTCAGGTCATAGCCGGGGTATTACCCGCAAAGCATGAAAAATACTACTCCATAAAGTTCTCAAGCACTAATAATAATAATAATAATAATAATAATAATATATAGAATCAACCTAGTTTTATACGCTTCGAAAAAAACAAAATTATTCCCGGAAATGTCCCTAGTGATATATTTTTTTAAAAAATCTACATTTTGTAATAAACGTTCAAAACACATCTTCAGACATTTACTCCACCCATTCTCGCACACGTAACTTACATTTGTTGGGCAGAAAACACGAAATTTGCTAGAAAATTTACAAAAATGTGTTTTTTATATTTTTACAGTGTAGAATTCTATTTGCAATGAATATTATAATCGAATTGTCTGCTAATTCAATGAAGAATATCATTTAGTAATCTTTTTTGAAACACCATCTGATTTTATAACTAAGAACGATAGCCAATTTATTATCAGAAATGGAACACAGTCTATAGCTGAATTCTAATCGGAAAGCAACAAAAACAGGTCAGGATATTAAACCTTTACTCACTATTCGGTCATTGAAGATAGCAAATGAGAAGTAATTTTTGTAATGGCTCAGTGAGACTTAAATTGAATTTAATTTGACAAATGGCTCTTGCAAAGGAAGACGGATATCTCATATTGAATCACTTGACTGCCAACTCGGACTGGGAACAAACTACTCTACTGCGCATGAACTCTACTATAAGCTCTACGTGAATCGTATACAACTATCGTAATTACTTAACACGTAGGCTATGCATGGGTGGAAGTGAACAAAGGAAGGAAAAAGGAAAGAGAGAAAATGAACTGAATTATAACACTTCCTATGTTACAAGTTCTACAAATCTTTAATAGATTATTACGAACATGAATATTATTAATCTCAATATTGTACCTTCCTCTCATGAAAATAAATAATAAATCACTCAATATTTTATGTCCTTATGTTTCCTATGGTCATAACTGGCCATTTTTACTTCAAATATGATACTCAAGCGGGGGTAGGATATATAAATATATATAGGAGTCGCCGTGGCTCAGACGCTAGCGCATCTGACTACGAATCGGGAGCTCCGGGTTCAAGTCAGGACACTGGTGAATTTTCTCGCAGTGTTCCCATGCCTGGAGCTCTGAGGTGCACTCAGCCTCCTATCAAATTGAGTACCAGAGTGTCCATGGTATTCCTGGTCACCTTGGGAAGGTAAAGGCGGTCGAGCGTGGGACTGACCACCCCACCTCACCTCGTGCCGTAGGTCAAGAAAATGCGGAGCGCTACATCCATATCCCCCATGCGTCGTTCACGGCGCGTGCATATCGCACAGGGGATAGCCTTACCTTTTTTATTATCATTATTATTGTTGTAAACAAAAAAGATTTAATTAACATCAGAGTTTCCGACTTGGCTGTGATTTTGAATGTAAAATGCAAAATTGGGATGATT
>JAGDQP010022847.1:6634-29915 GCA_022664845.1 Lepisma saccharinum | reverse complement strand
TATATCTTTGTGTATACAATCTATCACGACGTTTTCTTTACTTTCTCCTCCCAGTCTTCGAGTGTTCAAAATGTTTGATGTTTGAAGAATTATTTGCCTCCAAAACAGCCGAGGACACACAGTAACACGTATTTCCTACTTTCAAGCCATCTATGCATTGGCAGACTCACATTGGCGAACACTTAAGGTTAGATCAACATATATGTTCGTATCATTAGTCGAGCGTCAGTGCGGCTTTCTGGCACAACTCGATGTACACGTGCTCGTTTGTCTGTTTGTACCACGCTAGAGGGCGCAATGCTCGGTCTGTGAACGTGCAAGTTCGAGCGTAGAAGCACGAAACACACTACATTCGCTGTATTGATTCCTACTTTTAGGTCATCTATACATTGGCAGACTTTCACTATTGTCGCACTAGCCGTTTTCTAAATATAGCGTATTTGATAGTAATATTTCGGGAGGGGCTTTTACTCCCTTACAATGTTTTTCCGCATAAACCAACCAACCACGTGTCGATTTATTTTCTGTCTACTGTTGCTGTGCCAAATTTGAAGCAAATCGGAGGTGACACACGAGAAACACGTATTGCCTTCTTTTGCATCAGGGTATACAGGGTAAGTCAAAATGATGGACCCGATTTCATAAATTTATTTTGTGAAATGAACATATCTTAATGTGAACTACGCGCAACGAAAGGCAAAAGTTCAAAGTTTAGTTTATGTCCCGCGTGGTTGCATTGTCTACCGCTACGCGGCGCTGGAAGCAGTTAACGAAAATGGCGCTGACTGGAGAGCAGAAATCGTTCTGTGTGCTGGATTACCATGTAAACAACTCTGTGATGAGTGTTCAACGGCATTTCCGTACCAAGTATGGCAGAAACCCACCTACTGGAAAAACCATTCGTACGTGGTATGAAAAATTCAGAGATACGGGCTGCATCTGTAAGCGAAAATCGACTGGCCGTCCTTCAGCTGAGGAAGAGAGTGGAACGTGTTAGTGCCAGTTTTGTGCAGAGTCCACAGAAGTCTACCTACCGGGCAGTGAGGGAACTTGAAATGCCACAGAAAACTGTATGGCGAATTCTGCGGAAACGTTTACAAATGAAATCCTATCGCTTGCAACTGCTACAAGCCTTAAGAGACACTGATTATGCTGCTCGAGCGTCTTTCTGTGCTGATTTTCTCACGTTAATGGAAGAGAATGGGTTCGCCGAAAGGTTACGTTACAGTGATGAAGCGGTGTTTCACCTTTCTGGGAATGTGAATAGACACAACGTAATGATCTGGGGAACTGATAATCCCCACGCAGTTGTGGAACACCAACGCGATTCACCCAAGGTGAATGTGTTTTGTGCCATTTCCCCTGAAAAGATTTATGGGCCCTTTTTCTTCCTTGAACCTACTGTGACAGGACATGTTTTTCTTGATATGCTGCAACAATGGCTCCTTCCACAGCTCGAAGAGGATAGTGCAGATTTCATTCTTCAATTGGATGGTGCCCCTCCGCATTACCATGGCAGCGTTCGGGATCATCTCAATGAGGCATTGCCACAGCGCTGGATAGGCCGTGCATCTCAGGAGGATCGAGTTCTCATTCGTTGGTCACCTCGTTCACCTGATCTGACCCGTGTGATTTCTTTTTGTGGGGTTTCATAAAGGATCGTGTTTACGTACCACCACTTCCAACAACATTGGGTGACCTTCGCGCCAACATCACAGCAGCCATTGCAGAGATTGACCGTGACACACTACACAAGGTTTGGCAGGAGATAGACTATCGGCTTGATGTGTGTCGTGTTACGCGAGGTGCTCACATAGAGCACTTGTGATGTGACTGAAAAAAACTTTGAGAGTTACCCTTCTTACCACATGTATTACATTCAGATATGTTCATTATATTTCACAAAATAAATTTATGAAATCGGGTACATCATTTTGACTTACCCTGTATACAATTTAATTCGCTTCGGTCTACTTCCTGCGATAATATTTACCTTTTTTCGGAGGATTGTTCTAGTCTCCCACACTGTTTTTCCGCACAAACTAAACAACACATGTTCGCTTCTGTTGTGCGTATTGTCCCTACACAGTTTCGTTGCAATTCTCCATGTTCTTTCGGTACATTTATTAGCGCTTTTGATATTTCGTGATCAAATATTTGGCGGGGTCTGTGCCCCACCCACCCGTTGTTTCCAGGAAAAAACGAAGCACGTATTCCCTTATTTTATGTCTAGTATTCCTGTGCACAATTTCATTCACTTCGGTCCACTTCTTCTCGCCTTTGGGTGGCCACTCACAATTTTGGGTGCGGGCTTTTACCCCCTAAAACCGTTTTTCCGCAGAAACAGAACACGTATTCGTTAATTTCATGTGTAGTATCTACCTGCCAAATTTTATCAAAATCTACACTTGGGTAGTGTTCCTTGTAAGTAACTCCTTTGAGTCGTCACCGTTCTTTTTCATCCTCCTTTTCGTTTGCTTCCGTTAATGCTTGTTGTCTCTGCTGCGCATCGACTAATTGAGGAATATTTTGCAGCAATGTATCTAGTCATAGTACCACGGAGGAAATTTAATATTGTTTTTTCCCTCCGTATAAATAATAATTTCCTTTTACCGTACATTATAAACTCCATGAAATGCTTATCCCGGTTATGCCAACCACCCAGTCACCAATTAAGTGGTTGTACAAGTTTGATCGTGGTAACAATACATAAAATTCATCGGCATGCTCTAATGACGTCATGATGCCGCGTGAACGGTTTGTTGTACTCAACTATTCATATTAGGAGGATGTCCTAACCATTTGACAAACCGATCCTTCCTTTTTACTTGAAATTTACATTTAGGTTTGGTATTCGATGTGCGTACGTATAATGTTTCCCATACCCGATTTACATTAGTACCACATCTACGGTTGCCATTTTTATTGTAGAATGTACGCTGATTGTAACTATGTACAAGATCCGATAATACTCAAAGTACCGATACGTATTTTCAGCTGTAAAGTATTTATATATTTTTGGTTTTAATGTACGAATAAAACGTTTAACTGCGGCCTTCATTTCTGAATGTACACTATAATGATTGACATCATACTTTTCAAACACGTTTGACATGTTATTAAATTTTATTCCTAAATCAATTTGACAATGGTTTAATGGTAATTTAATGTATTTAAAAATGTTAGTAACAACCTAGGTCATAATGGTCCCGTTTTGTTTTTGACAGCTATACAAGTCGCATACCGTGCAAACACATTGATGAAACAAAGTGTATCAGTATCCATCATTATACTTTGCCACATTTTGCATATTCGCTAAATCCATTTGCAATAGTTCATACGGTCCACTCACATAATATTGTTTGCGCAGTTTTTACGTACAGTTGCGTGTAATGTATATGCATCTTCTAATGCTAACCATTTCTCAGTCTTTGTTTTGGATGTTTGTGTTTTTTGTTTCGGTTTAGGAATACTTCCTTGACATACTGGGTCCGTATACGTATATACACTTTTGATAAGGAAATCTCTACAATTTATAAAATTTAAAGTTTCTGAAAATGTTATTTTTACGTTTCTCTTTTTTCATTTCTAACTTTTTCGTATGTTGGGAATCGTTACTCGTTATTTTCCTGCTTGAACAAGGGTACAGCACCACCACCAAATTAAAAATTTATGAGTTCTGTTGTAATATTAATTTACTGAAGTAATTTTGAACGCTTGGATGCCGATTGGATTTCGTGGTGTTTGTCGTCTTACCACATCATTGACAAGATCAGTAATAATAGGTTCTGGAACGAAGGTGTTATCAATGGTTACTACACCGGTTGCATCCCAACTGATACGTTTGGATGCTTGCAATAGATTTAATACTCCCGTTTTACGAGCGAGTGTTTTCGGAACAGTCGAGAATGAGCTGAAATATGGGGTTTACAGTCCTGTCAGTCGGTTGCTGCGTCTGATTCTATTAGGTGTAGTGCAGTTGGTTTATTTGTTTGAGGGATATAACCCATGTACCTGTGCAATGCGTGTTGGTAGAATTTCCATCTTCCTCTGGCGTAAGATCAGCAGGTTGTAATATACTTCGTATTTCATGATCTAATCGTGCTTGATGTGATTCATGGGGCCACGGTGGCTCAGTTAGTAGAGCGCTCACCTCTGGTGCTAGGGGTCGTCGGATCGATCCGTGCTCATGCCATGGGGTCTTTGTGGTGGACAAACACCGTGGGTTTTCCCGGGGTGCTCCCGTTTCGTCCCACTTTCTTCATTCCGCCAATTCATCCCATCAATCATACGGCCTGAGCCATAGTTGTTTAAAGCCTTAAAATAAATTCAATTGATGTGATTCAGAGGATTTTACGGATGATGCCATTTGTGCCGTTCTATGTTCAGGTACCAAAATCATTTTGAAATTATGAAAGAGCCATGTTCACAATTGAAGAGACATCCTACAATTGCACATAGTATACATATGCTAAGAGTAAAGGTAATGGACGTTCACGTTTTATACTGGATCGTTCGTTTTATACTGATGACGACGTAATCTTCTTTTCTGACGAAGATCAAGCGGATCTTACCTTTTATTATATTTTAGGAATTTGTGCAATGGGTACGGACTACTCCTTCAGATCATTTTTGAATAAGAAGTTTTCGCTTTTACCCTTGCATTTGCATAGAGCACGGAACTCACTTTGATAGTCTTTCAACCTTGCCATCTCAATGTCAACTGAGCGTAATTGGTCTTTTACATGTGCGTAAACATGCATGGTTTCGTCAGGAAAAATATTTGTACGTTTTGGAAAGACTTTGATTTGTGTGAAATCAACTGTGCTTTGGCTTGTAGTCTGTTTAATACTTTTACCACCCGCTTGCTATGACGTGGCATCATTTGTCTTTCAAGATGTTCAATTTGTAATTTATCTTGCATTTTTAAATACTACTAAATAATGCGAATTTAAAGAAATGTCACGTGCATGTTTACCTTTTGGAAATAAGTTTTGAACAATAAATATCACGTGAAACACCCTGATGCGAATATTTTGTTAATAAATTTGCAACGTCATGATTAGTTTGACTCGTTAAATCAAGGATAATTAATTGATCTGAATTTCAAAATTTCCATATCTGAAATTCAATTATAAAATTTAATGTTGGTAACACTAAGTTTTGGTACTGCTACTCCGTAGCACCAAACGATATTAAATTTAATGGTAAACATAGTATCTTTGAATTGTAAGAGTTTATTCACAAAAATAGTCTTTCAAGCCCTGGATGGGCTGGCAATCATGATTTTGTAAGGGTGTGTGAAGGGCAACATCCTAGCTTGAAATGGCTGAGTGGTAATAGCGCTTCCCCTTTTTATACCATCGTGGGCTTAAGGAAAACCTCCGTATCAACCTTATATATTCATGTTTACAAATTAAATAAATTAATACAAGGCCTATGATACGACCTGGAGATATGGCATATTACGCCAGCTTCATGACTGGGACATTAGGGGCCACATGGCCCATTTTATATAAAATTTTCTTAGCGATCGCTATTTTCGTGTCCGTGTTGATGATCGTTTCTCAGAGCGTTATTTACAGGAGAATGGCGTACCTCAAGGGAGTGTGCTGAGCGTAACACTGTTCGCTATTGCACTGAAGTGTTATGGCTTGTATTCACCCTCCTGTGCAAGGTCTTTTTATATGTTGACGGCTTGATTATTGTCTGTAAATCTGCGAATATCAACCTCGGATCTAGGCAGATCCAGCTGACGCTTAACTGTCTTGTAGACAGATCACACCAGACTGGCTTTCGTTTTTCACTTACGAAGACAGTCTGTGTGCACTTCTGCCGTAAACGAAATTGTTTTGTAGACCCAGATCTCTTTTTTTGGAGACAGACAACTCCAGTTCGTCGAGGAGGTACGATATCTTGGTCTGATCATGGATAGTAAGTTAAATTGACGTAGTCACCTTCGCCAAATTAAAATTTCCTGCACCAGAGCTCTGAATTTGTTACGTGTCTTAAGTCATCCCAGTTGGGGTAGTGATCGTACACCCTTGTTGCGCCTTTATCGCGCATTCATTTTATGGAAATTTCATTATGGTTGTCACGCATATTCCGCCGCACGATTTTCTGCTTTACATAAACTTGACAGCGTCCATCATGCTGGAATCCGACTCTCCACTGGCGCGTATCGCACAAGTCCTGTCATCAGTCTTTGTGTTGATGCCGCTGAACCACCGCTCGAGATTCATAGGATGTACCATGTGCTGAGTTATCTTGCTAAGATATCATCTTTAGCAGGCCACTCAGCACATAACCTAGTCGTATACCCAGTACAACGAGCCCTATATGCACGCCGTGGTCACGCTACCCTACCACTTGGCATCCGAGCATCAGAGTTGTAGGAGAATCTGAATGCAGACCACCCAACTGTCTGCTCTGTCCGTTTTAGTCTCCGTCCTCCGTGGACACTTGTCCGCCCACGGATTGATACCTCTTGATCCAGTCTAAAGAAAACGGAGACATCCATGATGAATTCCAGCAACGTTTTCGTGCGTTGCAGAGTCAGTACCCACGTTTTATGTTTTTACCGATGGGTCCAAATCAGATGAATCTGTTGGATGTGCGTTTGTTATAGATGGGGAAGCCCGCCAATTTTTTCTTAATCCCAAAGCCAGTATTTTTACCGCTGAGCTATATGCTCTTTTAAAGGCTTTAGATTTTAGTCTTATTTGTGGTTTCAACCGCATCCTTGTTTGTACGTATTCGAAGAGTGTTGTTCAAAGCCTCGACAATATGTATTCTAAACATCCGCTCGTGCAAGATATGCTATGTAAGATACACGCAATCTGCTATGCTGGTGGTGAGGTTGTCTTTTCCTGGATACCCAGTCATGTTTGTATGCATGGTAATGAATTAGCAGGCCAAACTGCACATTAAGCCTCTTTAGGAGGTAACATTAATATCCAACATGTCCCATTTCAGGACATGTTGATATATTATAGACAAGTTACGCGGAATGAATGGCAGCGACGGCGGGATGACTTTGCTGTTAATAAATGGAAAGAAATTAAGGTAACTGTTGCTTCATGGAAATCATCTTGCCGAGATAGTAGGCGTGAGGAAGTACTTTTATCTAATCTACGTATAGGGCACAGTCGCATGACTCATGGATATCTGTTGCGACGTTTGGACCCTCCGCATTGTAGTGATTCTTAACTGTTCGTCACGTCCCTTTAGATTGTCCAGCATATAATCATCTGACAACGTTATAACATCCCCAATGACATTGCGTCATCGTTAGGGGATGAATCGGCTGTATTGCGAAAAGTTCTTACGTTTGTTTAACAGACCGGTTTATCTCCGTTTATTTGAGATGATTGTGTTGTTTGGCTGTTAAGTTTTATGTAGTTTTATTATTTTATTTTTGTGAAGGCCCATTTACAGCCTTCACGTTTTTAATTTGTTAGACTCTATACATCTTTAGTTTTTACCTTATTTTCTTTTGCTGAAGACATTTTACATCTTAAACTTTATATGATTTTATAATTTTAGTTAACAGCTATCTTTAGACGTGATAAAGATAAGGGGCTTCCCCCGTATCGGGACGGGCGTAATCCATAGTGCTGTTACCGCCCATTCAATTTATTTTATCTTTATCGTAACATACTGAAAATAAATTACTTCAGCTTTATTCTTTAATATGCTTACAGTTTACCTAGATGTTGGTAGAATGTTGGCTTCGCAGTCGGGAAGTCGTGGGTTCGATTCCCACCGTCGACCGTCCTAACTGGGATTTTCCAGGATTTCTTTTCATTGAGTCGAACCAGTCAGGAATGGTCGAACACGACAAACTGTCTCTCTTTCTCATTTGGTTCATCGGCGACGAAGTGTCCCTCCCACAAACTATCGCATTTCTGAGGAGGGACACTGACGGGGTCAAACACGACAAACCGTATCGCATTCCTGAGGAGGGACACTTTACAGGGTTAAACACGACAAACTGTCTCTCTTCGCATTTGATTCATCGGCGACAAAGTGTCTCTCCGACAAAGTGTATTGCATTCCTTTGAAAAACGAAAGCCAGTCTGGTGTCATCTGTCTACAAGACAGTTAAGCGTCAGCTGGATCTGCCTAGATGCGGGGTTGATATTCGCAGATTTACAGACAATAATCAAGCCGTCAACATATAAAAAGACCTTGCACAGGAGGGTGAATACAAGCCATAACACTTCAGTGCAATAGCGAACAGTGTTACGCTCAGCACACTCCCTTGAGGTACGCCATTCTCCTGTAAATAACGCTCTGAGAAACGATCACCAACACGGACACGAAAATAGCGATCGCTAAGAAAATTTTATATAAAATGGGCCATGTGGCCCCTAATGCCCCAGTCATGAAGCTGGCGTAATATGCCATATCTCCAGGTCGTATCATAGGCCTTCTCTAAATCGAAGAACATATTCATTCCAGGGGAATGCTTTCTGAACAATAGACTCTACCCTGACAAGATGGTCGACAGTTGATCGATATTGGCGAAACCCACACTGATCATTAGAATCGAGTTGTTATACTCCAAGTACCACATTAGGTGTCGGCTTATCATTCTCTCAAGTAGCTTTCATACGCAGCTAGTGAGAGCAATGGGCCGGTAACTTGTGAGGTTTAATTTATCATTGTCAAGTTTCAGAATGGGAATGACAATAGCTTCTCGCCAACTATCCGGGAATCAGTCCTCTAGATCTAATTAAAAGATTTAGCAAGAAGACCTTTCCTTGGGAGGGAAGGCGTCGTAGCATATGATAATGTACATCATCCAGTCCAGGGGATGTGTTTCTAACATCCCGCAAAACAGTTTCAAGTTCCCACTCGGTCTCGGAGCGACAGTTGCCTTGCAAACGTCTGACTCGTTCCCACACATCTCGAATTGGCGTTTGTAAATTAATGGAAGATACGTATTCCCGAAAGGAATTACGCCAAGTTTTGTTTCATGAGACGTCGAATATATGCTTGTGACTGACGAACTCCATTGAAATTTGCCGTTGTAGGATATCGGTTGAACACGCGTAGAGCGCGACTGCGCCGTCGCAGTGCTAGTTCGAGCTCATCGTTCCATCAGTGAACAGTACGTCGGCGTGGCGTTCGGCCATCGGATGGAACATCTGACAGATCGCAAAATTTCACGAGTTTAAGTGAAAACAGTAAGAACACAGTACTCAACCGAATCATTCAGGGGCAAATCTCCTTGATCAACTAGTTGGACAGTTGGACACGAGTTTCATATTTACTCCAGTCACCACGCTTCAGATGCCAATGCGGTAACTTTCGTGGTGCTTGATAAAGGTTTAAAAATCTAAAATTACTGGGAATCACTACCATATAATCGTCATGTACACGCAATGCCAGCATGGGTGCAAGAACTGCACTGCAGAGACACTGGTCTATCGCTGAGTACGTGCGCCAAACTAAAATGCATATTAGCACTAGTATTTAATAAAACCAAGTTTGAAGCGTCAATAAGAAGTTTAAACTATTCTACCGCGGACATCTGTACGATCATTACCCCAAATAACGTTATATGAATTTGAAACGACCCCAACCCAAGATCCCAAAAGAGATCACACACACACTTCCTGGCTAGGTGATGTCAAAACTGCAACACCAAAACAATCCAGGAATGCCAATAGGATTGCCAGGAGCCTAGAGTACCCACGCAACGCATCTAACCTAAACTCTAGCTCCAAGCAATTTCTACACCCCAGATGAGCGATGCAGAAATGCCTTCCAGATTTAAGAATATCTGGGAAAGAGGATTCCAGATCCTTGTGTTCGCTGTGAAAAAATAATAATTTAGAACGAGGGAGGAAATACCGATAAGGCGACACCTCCATCTTTTAATTAGATCGTTGGTTCATACTCTGAAGTACCAGCTGGTTCAGATTAGCGATAGTTTAAGAAAACGCAAATCTTTACTTGGGAATAATCTCAAACGATAAAACGCATATCAACTCTTGTGTGACATACTGTGTCTTTGCTCACTTCGAAGTCTACAGGGTGTCAAAAGACCATGTATTACCTTTAGCTTAGTAGGGCCCACGCCTGTAGTCGGGAATCGCAATTCCTGAAATAAAGACGAACGAACACCAACGAATGACGGTCGCAACTCAATCTAAACGTCGTGTCACAATGCAAAAATGCAAATAATGTTTATTCACTCAAATCACATACTGGAGTCACTTCATATATCAACGCAGAAATTTCATACCTAGTTCCTTTCCCAAGTTATCACATCTCAGGTGGCGAAAGAATCCTACCACTGGCCTACGGATTTATGAACCAACCTAATCTAATTAAAACGCATCGCTCAAAACAATAGGTTTACCGAAACACAGAAATAATTTAATATCAATTGCTGTCTAACTTTATGTAATGATTCGTAGATAAATTCCAATTAATATCATGTCAAACATTAAATAAATCACTGCACATCATAAATATTACTACACTCCATATGGATTGTCAACTAATACCTTAATCGTACCTGGTTAACTGAGAGGACTTCTATATTACGTTCACTGAACAGAAACACAAGATTGTTCGAAGAAATATAAAATATTCTAGAATTTCAATTTATTAGACTCAATGTACATAATGTTAGCTTTCGGATATGATAATTTCATAAGAATCAAAGCATAATTACTGTTGAGCTGTAGGAACAAACAAATTTGAATCGTCTATCTGGTATACCAGGTGTATGCATAACTAATTTCCGGTTTACCTAAGAGATGGCGCCAGCGAAAAGTACGCAGCGTATTCATTTGACACATACGTCATTTTCGTCTGACATTAAACTACACACACACACAAGTTGAGTCCGCCAAACACTAGCGTCTTTGTTTTATCGTTCAGTGATCATGTGAAGTTTATGCCTGATGAACATTTGCGGCACACATTGCTTTTCTTATTTAATCAAAAGAAAAAGGCTGTTGAGTCATCGTGTGCTGGTAGAAACATGGTGAACACGCTCCATCGATTAGAACGTGAGACATGGTTTCGACAATTTAAAAGTGGTGATATCAATGTGAAAGACAGTGCGCGTACTGGTAGACCACAAAAGTGCGAAAACGAGCAATTGCAGGTGTTGTGGCAGGATAACCCAGCTCAAACTCAACATCAATTGGCAAAAGCATTATATGTGTCACAAGAAACAATCAGCAGACGTTTAAGAGCAATGCGGAAGATCAATAAACTGGGTTAATGGGTCCCACACGATTTGAATGAACGTCAAATGGAAAATCGCAAAGTCACTTGTGAAATGCTGCTTCAACGCCACGAAAGAAAATCCTTTTGTGTCGAATTGTGACGGGTGACGAAAAATGGATTTATTTTGAAAACCCGAAGCGGAAAATATCGTGGCTTTCACCTGGCGAAGCCGGTCCTTCAACATCAAGGCCAAATCGCTTCGGCAAGAAGACCATGCTTTGTGTCTGGTGGGACCAGAGCGGTATTGTGTATTATGAACTTTTGAAGCCCGGCGAAACCGTTAATGCACAACGCTATCGCCAACAAATGATTAATTTAAATCACGCATTGATCGAAAGACGACCTGAATGGGCCCGAAGACATGGCAAAGTGATTGTGTTACACGACAATGCGCCGTCTCACAGCAAAACCAGTGAAAGACACCTTGAAATCGCTTGGATGGGACATCCTTCCGCACCGGCCGTACTCCCCACACCTGGCGCCATCTGACTATCACCTCTTCGCATCAATGGGGCACGCGCTCGCAGAGCAGCACTTCAGCAATTTCGAAGACTGGAAAATGGCTTGACGAATGGTTTGCCGCAAAAAGACAGTTTTTCTGGCATGGTATGCATCAATTACCTGAAAGATAGGCGAAATGTGTAGAAGCCGATGGCCAATATTTTGAATAAAACAAAATTAATTTCCCTTGAAAATTACGTGTTTTCTTTACAACAAAAACCGGCAAAAACTTATGCACACACCTGGTATATTGAATTAGTTAAGCAGAAATGAAAGTTAGTTTGTCGAATATAAATGTCCATAATTTCTATAATAATTAATAAATCTTGCTGAAATTTTCACAAGTTATTCCAAAAACATTGTTATTTAATTTAGAAAAGTTTATCACATTATTACTTACACGAATGAAGTTATTGTCCAAAGTATATCTTACAGTAAGAACCACGTTAGCCTTATTAAAGGCAAGACGTCATTACAGATGAGTACTATATTATACAATTGACGTTCTTAATAAATCTTGAAAAATGCAAAATAATGTTATAAAATGTGACTACCGGAGAATAGTGGCTGTAGTTGAAACCAAGGTTAACTAATCATTTCGAATTATTAAATTTACAATTAACATAAAAAAACGGAACGCAAAGATGGCTGAACAGACAGTTAGCTAATTTGACTATGTAATGGAAAATATGCGGTAGCTGTCATTTCTAACCGGTAATTTCGAAAGAATTTGGAAACGAGACGAGAATCATGCATGTGATTATTAAATTCTAACGTTCCGATACTTAAAATGTAGAAATTCAGTTAATAGCGGCCCCATACTGAAATTTAGCAAATTTAGCATACTGACAAATAATCTCCAAAATATAAAATACTGAATATTTTGTCAACGTGAAATTTTGAAGTAATTTCTTGAAATGAACTTCTTGTTAGAACTTGTTTCTGTATGATTTTCTTCTTAAACCATTGATATAATATTTTCCGAAGTGGACGAAATGAAATGTGTTTAATATTCTAAATATAGGTTTTATAATTACCAATAGCTGTTAGGGCTCGGGAAAGGCAAAATTACTGGAAGCCCCGACGTCCGTCCTTCGGCGTGAACAAAATGGAAATAACTAACGAGGTGAAGGAGAGCAGTTCTCCCATCGAACGGAGAAGAAAGCTGATTCACACCAATCAGCAAAAAACAAGTAATGAAGCATTGACTAGGGTCCAATCAAAAACAAGCACTAGATACAAGTCATTGCTGCGTGACTAACGAAAACCTGGATGGATAACGATTAAAACCCAAAGAGAATGAGCTAAGCAGAACACACAAAAAGGAAACAACGTAGACTAAGAAAATAAAAGGGGAGAAAATAAATGAAAATGGAACAGCAACTAGGCTGTTACAAATTAAAATCTCCAACTAAAATTATAGGTTGGGGTAACTGCTGTTAAAGATCCTGGAAGTCAAGGAGCGTAAAGTCTTGTTCCCTTGTGATGTACAAATTCAGGATTGTAACATGCTGCTCAAGGTGGACGTGAACAGCAACCGCTGGTAGATTCGTAGCAATGTGGACAGGTTTGGAATACAGCATTGCAACACCGCCACGTGCGCGCCCATGAGTTGGAAAATCTGTGCGATGTAGTGTTTACTTCTTCAGATCACAGATTCAGTTGTTTTAAACTTTGTTTCCTGAAAGCAAACTACAACAGGGGAAAGATCTGATAACAAGACTTTCAGTTCTTCATAGTGGGAATGAAATCCGTTAAGATTTCATTGGAGCAAAGCCATTAAGAGTAAGATGAAAGAGAACTATTCCCTTTTTAACCTAAAAGGTTTCCCTTCCTTTCTGACTAGAGTATATTCCGAGACCATCGTATCGTCCTCAATCATATCTGCGTTTAGGGATGAACTCGGCGCATTGAATACAGATGGAGAATTTTGATGAGCTAGTTGAGTAGCAAGAACAGTAATCAGACGTTTGATGCTCGACGCTAGTGGTGACATACGACTAGATCGTGAAATTTTCCTGGCACGAAAAGTAAACGCATCTAGTGGAGTACTAGAAGACTGCACAGGAGACATGTGACTCTCAGCATGCATCGGCGTAACTTGATGAGTTGGAGAGGCTTGGCGATTGTTAGATTTATCTGGTTGAGGTCCCTTAGTTTGAGTTGAAACATCAACTGTCTGGGTGGCAATTGAGACAGTTTTAACTTGTAGTCGTGCTGCTATTGTGGAAAACGCACCAGATGGAAGGTTGTGTTGGTGAGACTCTCTTACTCGACGTTTTGCATCACCAGCAGATATTTTCTCTAAAACCATAAGCTCCCGAATTCGTTTTTCATCCTTAAAAACTAGACAGTCACACGACCAGGCCGTGTGCTCACTCTTGGGATTCAGTGATTTGCAAGGATCTGCACCATGGCTGCTGGTACCGCATATTGCACATACAGCATTGGTCGCATTACACGATGTGCTGGTGTGTCCATAGTGCTGACATTTAAAACAGGAGCGGACTCGGTATATAAGGACGGACATGTAAGCAATAGCAAGCTGCCTTCACGTCCTTGGGGAACTATGGAGTGGCAAACGTCAAAATTAGCGAGCTCGTGGGTTGGAGTTCGCCACTATTTCTAGTTTTAATGCGCCTAACATTGACAACACCTTGACTGGCAAGTTCAGTCTCAATCTCCTCTTCAGGGACTTCTTGAAAGTCCCAACAAGATATTAAGCCCTGACTAAAGTTCAGTTGACGTTGGGGTTCAACTTGAACTTGAAATGGACCTAGTGACTTCAATTTCAGGAGATTAATTGTTTGCTTATCAGTAGACGTCTCCACTAACAAAGTGCCGTTTAGCTCGCCCGCAACATGAGCAAGTTGCCTTTGAATAATGAAAGGGATAATCCCTTCAAACCACCTGGATTTTCTGTCTCATTCTTTCTTTAATTACAAGATATCGCATGATATTCGGTACGATACTTGTCTGTTTCTCTACTTCTATTTTCTCTTCCCTGTCGCTGAATGATTCATTAGCTGTATGCGCCTTCCTACTTACTTCAGTGACTTTCTCTTCATTCTGTCTCTTCTTTCTACGCTGTTCTTTCTGCGACGGCGACTTATTATTAGGATGTGGTGGAGCTATGATGAAAGCCGTAAATGCCCACACGGCTTCGTCTTCGTTCTGAGCCAACGAGGCTACCGGGTACTACCCTCTCACCCTTGTCAGCAAGCTTGAAATCGAGGCGAAGTCCAATGACTTGGCGTCGAAATCAGTCGCACTCCCGACTGATGGATACTTGGGACACCCACTACCCCCCAGTGTTGGCGAGACCAAAGGTCCGAAGAGCTCCCCAATGGCGCACTTCCCAGTCTCAACGAGCTAGACCATCCAAGAATCTGCTGCTAAGAGCTAGGCGCTATCCAATGGTTCCGTCCCCTTTCCTCGGGTCCCAGGGGCCAGCGTCAATGCAAGTATATCCTGGCACATCCTTTGTCATTGCGTGGAGGCCCAAGTCGCAGCACAAAAGGAGATGAAATAATGAATCATCTGTGAATGAATAATGAGGTGAAAGTAAATGAAACTCCTCTCTGCCACTCCTCCTTTCAAGCAGTGTAGGGCTGATTGCAACCAGCATAAGCCGGCTGGAGGATGGGGACGCCAATTCCCCACGCCTTATACGAGCAGCAATGATCTGCTGCTCAGGCTATGTGATGATGCATCACGTTGCGGTCCGTAGACCTGCGATGAGTTCGCCAATCCCCTACGCAAGTGGGAAGTAAAAATACTCACCAGAGAAGCACTCTGGCCTGCTGTTGGATTTCCCATAGGTAGCAACGATGTTCGCAGCTGCCAGGACTCATTGCAGCCAGTAAAACGGACTGGGCGATGGGGGCGCCACTTCCCGACGCTGGGGTGAACATACGAGAAGCAAGAAGCGTAAAGGTAATGAGAAATAAAGAAAGAGAATGTAGTGATGCAGAAAATACGGAAGATCATCTCCCGCTGTGCAAGCCACCTAACTAAATAATAATTATATCTGATACTACTGACATTTGATCATTTCATTCTGTCGTTGACACAATTTCATTCTTAGTTAATATTTACCTACATAAAGTGAGGCAAACCTGTTCAACGGGTTATTGCGCCGCAGACTTAGTTTATACAGGGTGTTAGATTAATGAGTACAAAAAATTAAAATTGAATTCATTGTCGGTTCGTCAGTCCCATTGAAGAATCCCTTACGCACGCATTGCAGAGTATTAAACATGCATTTCTGAATAGAACAGGTACTTCTTTGATTGTAAGGTTTCAAGCCGCACTCTCTACGTTAGATAGTTTTTGAAATATGATGTGGTGTTCTGCCCGAATGCAGGTCTTTGACCCGAAGGTTCCTGGGCAAGGTGAACCCATGGTGATTAGCCATTGCATTCCATGGGATGATGATGATGTCCAAAGGACGGGACCTACAATATAACGACGGGTCCGAACCTCTTGTGTCCCTACAGGGAATTGAACCCGGGGCCCGTTGATTACAATTCGACGAGTCGAGCTTATTCACTCATCCACCGGCGACACTTTTTAAAAATAGGTCTCTGAAATTCATTTTCCCCACTTTCGGCACAGTTTTTTCTCCAAACCTAGTGCCATTTGACCAATATTCAAGAGAAATTTTTCTTGTTTGTACGCACTATATTCTGACACACTAAATTTTCTAACACACTATATATACAGATGCTTATCAGAATAATGGAAACACCTGAACGAAAGTGCAACTTACCAGATTAATATGGTGTCGGGCCACCTTTCGCCTTCAGAACAGCCTTGATGCGACGTGGGATGGAGGCATAGAGGTCGTGAATGGTAGCAAGTGGAATATTACACCATTCCTCGTGCAGGGCATCGGCCAGTTCTGTGAGAGAGGATGGAGGTGGAAATCGTCGCTGGAGTCGTGTTTCCAAGATGGACCACAGATGTTCAATTATGTTGAGATCTGGGGATTGGGCGGGCCAGGGGAGGTGTTGAACTTCATCCCGATGTTCCTCAAACCACGCTGCAACAACTCCAGCTGTGTGAATGGGTGCATTATCATTCTGGAATATGGCGTCATTGTCCGGGAACAACATCCGGACCATAGGATGCAAGTGGTCTCCTAAAATTGCGACATAATCGTTGGCAGTGATGCGTCCGCGAAGTGTGACCACAGGACCCAATGAAAACCATGATATTGCGGCCCACAGCATCACCGTGCCGCCGCCATGTTTCACAGTTGGGCGGAGACACTGCAGATCATACGCTTCTTTGGGCGTTCTCCACACATAAACACGGCCCGTGGTTTGGAATAGGGTGAATGGTGACTCATCCGACCATACCACACGTTTCCAGTCGTCAACGGTCCAAGTTGCATGGTCGCGGCACCATTTGCGGCGTGCTAAAGCGTTCTGGTCCCTGATGAGAGGTTTGGCCCGTGCAACACGACCCCGTAAGTTCATGTCATGTAATTCGCGGCGGACTGTGATTGTCGAAACAGGTTGGGGGAGGTGCTGATTGAGTTCCTCCGTCACTTGCGCCGCAGTGGCACGACGGTTCCGCGTGACAATGCGCTTTAATACCCGGCGTGCCCTGTCACTGATGCTTTTCTTCCGCCCACTGTTCCGCTTCCCCGATGTGGTTTTCCCGTGTGTTCTGTAGGCCGTCATCACCTTCGACACTGTCCCTGGCGACACACCTAACACACTAGCCACTGCCGTCACACTCACTCCACATAACCGCGCACCAACAATTTGCCCTCTTTGAAACTCTGAGAGGTCTCCCATTTTACACTACCTCCGTCTGCTGCAGCCACTGCACACTCCTGTTCCACGACGCCTGACGTAGTATGGAGACCGACCTAACACACCACCACCAGCAGTCCGGCGCTGCGGTCGCCACGACACCACTGCCAATCCATACATCTGACGTGTTGCCAAGTACAGGTGTTTCCATTATTCTGATAATCATCTGTATGTATATACAGGCGCGAATCCAAGGGGGGCCTTGGGGGCTAAAGCCCCCGTTGAGGTCGAGGTATACACTCGATAAAACGACCTTTACTCATGCTTTACACTATATAAAATAGCACGTAGGTGTGTTTTATACTGTATAAAGACAAAATTAATTAACAAAAAAAATTAATAAAAACGTAAACGACGCAATTTCAATGCAAGGCTAAACTTCACTTGGTAGACTATTTTCTTTACGATCTGCCAAAGTCAAATGAACGGACAGGAAAATGTTCAGATAATGAAGAGAGAGAGAAAAAGTTGGTTTTCAAAAATATTGGTTGCTCATATTGCGGCAAGCTGGCAGTACTAGAATTTTCAATAAGTGAATACAAGGATGAGGTGTCAACAGTGCTTCGAGCTACGGTAAGACGTAGTGATTTTATTGTACAATTTGAAATTGTAGTTTACAGATTTTGTTTCACTCTCAAGCTAAGTAACAAACCACAGATGCCAACCTTAGATATATCAGCTGCAATTCTTGAGGCATTCCATCTCAACTCATGTACTTGGTGTAAATTGACCACCTCTGAATGCTTTTGAAATAAGAAAAAGAAAACACGGTAGTTAATCTGACTAGAGATACGATTGCTCCTGATGAAAATTTACTGGAAAAAATACTCACTGACACTTCCGAAATTTGCTGCCCTGGGCCATTATAAATAAAACACACGTCATTGTTTCAAATTATTGTTAAAATCTATAATACCGAGAGACATGCATTTTTTTTTTAATCTTAAAGCACTTTTATTCAACGTATATGGAAAACCTATTGTTCAGAAAGACTGGAGAAAAACATACTTCGAGGATTCTGGATTCTGGGCAAAATCGGACAAGGGTGCAGCCAGAAAATGAGAACGCGGTGCTCTAAAAATGAATACTGACGACTTCGAATGAAACTTTCACAGGTTTATCGCGAGGTCTACTGTTTGAAGAACCTTTATACTAGTAATACTTTCTTCTTAGCTGATTTTGAGTTCTAACTCTGAGAGCAGTGATATAACATATTGTCATAAATATTTCAATTTCCAATTTCTTTCTGGACACCTTGCTAAGACTCGAAATCGATTAACTATAATTAACCGAGCGTAGTGAGGTCTCCTAGTTGACTCAACTGGCAATTGTGCTGTCTGTCTCTGTGTGTATCTGTATGTCTCACAATATAATTGCCGAACGCGTGAACCAACTTGAAACTTTCATATACTGTTTATTTGCTCAAAGGACAGGTCAAGTTCGTTGTGGAAGAAAATCGGACAAGGGGGGGAAGGCGTTAAAACGCTCCCTAAAAATGCAAACAAAGATAAAAATGAAGAAAACTATTATGAAATGGACTGTTTTAGGTTATAAGAGCTTTATAAATTTCCAAACATACTTCGGGGATTGCGGGCTATTGGTTGGGGGGAACAAAATCGGACAAGGATGTAGCCAAAAATGAAAAAGAGGGTGCTCTAGAATCGGGAGGTCCACTGTTGGACGAATCTTTACAATAGTGATATTACAAGTTGATTGAAAGCATCCCTCATTTGTTTAAGCCTAACGATTTTCTGACAAACCCCTGTTAATAGGAGTTGATAGGAGAACTGTTTGTTTTCCAACCACTCCTGGTTCGGCCAAGAAGTCTTAGTGCATTTCGTCTTACCAGTTGCCATTTACTTTAAGAGTTGTATTAAGTTACATAATACAATTTTTAAATCTTTAGATTCTATCAGTTCTGTCAGTCCTCATTCCCTTAACAAATTAATTGCTCTTCAAAGGTTAGTGTTGTCTTTTCTTGCAAAATTAAATAATTCTTCCCTTGTTAGTGTTAATGGTTTGCTTTCTCATCCTGAAAGTAAATAAAAGAAAAACACACTTGGTGGGAGGAGACCTTGTCGCCGATGAACCAAATTAAGGAAGAGAGACAGTTTGTCGTGTTCGACCCCGTCAAAGTGTCTCTCCGGAATGCGATACAGTTTGTCGTAGAGACACTTTGTCGTCGATGAACCAAATGAGAAGAGAGACAGTTTGTCGTGTTTGATCCCGTCAAAGTGTCCCTCCTCAGGAATGCGATACAGTTTGTCGGAGAGGCACTATGTCGCCGATGAACCAAATGAGAAGAGATACAGTTTGTCGTAGAGACACTTTGTCGGTGGGACACCTTGTCGGCAACGAACCAAATGAAGAGAGAGAGTTGGTCGGAGAGACACTTTGTCGCGGTCCCCTTAATAAACCCTCCAAGTTGCATAATCGCATTATTATTTCTAGAGAAATAAATATATTTGTATGTGTACTGTTTATTGCACCACATAATATTGCTAATAAAGACATAAAATAGAATGCAATACAGTTTACATGTATGACAATTTACAATAAACAATAATAAAAATATACAAAAATGTCATGAATAAGCCATTGAAACTACCAGAATATATGAAACTTCCATTGAGTTACAAAAATATACACTACTTCCTTCTTTTGTAAGAAGTATTGCATTCTCTAGCAAGACCCCAAAAATAATCCCCCATCACCGAAGGATCTCATCATCCCTGGTACATTTTCTCCATTGCCATTATGTCTTGGTGGAATCTTTCCCCCTGTTCGTCGCTGACAGCACCTAGGTTAGTAGGAAAGAAACTAAAGTGAGAGTGTAAAAAGTGGATTTTTAAAGACATCCTACAACTTAACTCTGTATTTCTGTAGCATGTCCTGTTACTGTCAAAGTTATCATCAAGCATTAGTTTCCTAATCTGGGGACCAACAAACACTCCCGCTGAAATCTTAGCATCACTCAGGTTAGGAAACTTATCTCGCAAATATTTGAAACCTTCACCAGTTGTGTCCATGGCTTTGACAAAGTCCTGACTTCATAAGTCCTAACTTTATATGAAGTGGTGGCAGTATTATCTTATTAGTATCTACCAAAGGAGCATATTAGACGTTGCATTCTCCAGATACGTAATTCACTCTAGGTTCCCAGTCCTTCACTTCATAATGCTTGTCATCAGCTCGGCTATCCCATAAACATAAAAAGCATTGGTACTTCGTGTAACCGCACTGCAGCCCTAATAAAATACCAACTACCTTTAGATCACAGCATATTTGCCAACAATGGTCCTTGTAATTTATGAGATTTATTAAAGTTGACATGGTGTCATAGGATACCTTAATCGTCACTGAATGCGCAAGTGGCATATAAGGTTTTTGATTTCCGTTATGTAAAAGGACAGCTTTAAGGCTGACCTTTGAAGCATCGATAAATAACCTCCACTCTTCTGGAAAGTAAGGAATTCCAAGCTCTTCCATCAAGTCATTAATATCCGTACATACGCACACATTATCTTGCATTGAGAAATAACTCGAAAATTGCAGATGCCTTTTCCTGTACACTGATATTTTAGTTTCAACAGCCAGTAAGTTCCACTTCTGAATCTTTGATCCCAGAACTTCCGCCTCTTGTTTTGTCATGTGTAAATCACACACTAGGTCATTAAGTTCACATTGCCGGATGAGATGTGGCTCGCGAACACTGTCAGGGGTGAACGTTGGATCCGTGGATGTAGATGTTGATCTTGATGGTTCATCGTCAGACTCTTCTGGGCATATCTCTTCCCAGCTGCTAGGTGGCTCGGGAAATGGAAGCTCATCCCCGTGCAGAACAGGTGTAATTGCGGATTTAACGTTGGGTAACTTATTCTGCATTTGCTTCTTTTTAGAATGCCCCTTAACTACTGTGAGACAAAAATAATCATCCACATGGTTGGTTGGTTCTCTCCACACCATTGGTACAGCAATTTTCATGAATCTCCGTTTTCCTTTGGACCATTCAAGTAAAGTGACGTAGCACGACACACAAAAGATGTGGGATGCCCAAGTTTTGTCTTTGTCTCCCACACGACATTCGAAATATTTATTATATGCTAGTTTCACCGATGGCGTAATTTATCTACACTGTCCCTTAACTACACATAACAAAAACTATTTGGTGAGTTAACGCACGAACGCCGTCCTCTTGTCGCCATTGTACTGATCGCAAACCGCACTTCTGGTCTTGTATGGGTATAATGCAGTTAAGATTAAACACGAAATCACTTTTGGCAGCAAAGACAACTTAGAAAGTGGATAAACCACACTTAAATATAGAAATGTACAAAACTTTCTCACCGCGTGTCAAGAACACAAGAAAGAAACAAAGGGGCGGAGGCAAACGAGAGGGGAAAATTGAGACTATTTGTTCATCGTTGTCAACAATGAGTGTGTATTTCATCTTTCTTTCTCTTGCACTATATTACATTTGATAGGAATATTTGATAACGATTTAAAGAAAACGGAAAGAAATTGGATGATTGTATGTGTATGTATTGGGATACACATAGGCCGTACGTATTAACAAAGATACGTTAGAAGTACTTTCCATTTCTATACATTATTTCTTAAGATTTACATTTCTAATTCTACAGAGAGTGATACAAATGTATTGTTGAATATTGTAAACAGTCGTGTTCATGTCTTTTTGTGGTAATAAAGCAATTCATTTTTTTTTCTTCTTCAAATTCAAGAGATCTGAAAGCAATATTATGTGGTGCAATAAACAGTACACATAGTATACATACAAATATATTTATTTCTCTAGAAAGAATAATGCGATTGTTATGAAACTTGGAGGGTTAATTAAGTATCAATCAAGGTTTACTTTGGTATAATTTTTGTGTTATTATACGTAAGGGGACAAGAGCTAGGGGGTATAAAATATGTGAAAAAGGGAAAATTTTGAGGGAATTTCCCCAAAATCCCTCTGTCGCCGGAAAACTGTACGTGATGGAGAAAAACTGAATACATATTCGGATTCCGTGCAAAAAGTTCCTTTAAGATCAGGTGTTTTCTCTCATGTTAAAAAAACCTTGTTAACTAGTGTTATTAGTGGTGTATTGCCTCAAATTATACGGAACATCGGATTATCGAGAGACACTACTGTACAATGTACATCAAACCACATTGACTTATAACGTATAACTTAAGAAACAAGAACTTGGTGTCACATGGCACTTACGAAGAAACTCAAACAAAAACGGTGGACAGGAAAGTTCGATTTTTGTTTTTTTTTGACTGCATCTAGTATATAGATCTCTATGACAAGATGTTACTTTATCAAATTTCGGTTCCGTTACGTAGATGCTATACTACAGGAGTTGCTAAAGTTTGTGGACTCCGCCGTGTTAGTTATTGCTGGATAAACTTATTGTTTTCCTGCCACATTATACCGAAACGTAAGTGCAACATAAATAGTGTTGTAAATAAAAGTTCGTTTTTTAAAAGCTTAAAAAAAAAAATGAGCCTTCGCCTTTTTTTTTAGATTCGTTTTTTTTTTGGTGGGGGCGGCAATTTGTAGTACTGCTAACGTCTCATTAAGCAAGAATTAATTTTATATAGGTAATTAAGAAGAAAAAGAACATAATGTATTTATTACATACATACATATATATATATATATATATATATATATATATATATATATATAT
>JAGDQP010022846.1:0-12847 GCA_022664845.1 Lepisma saccharinum | reverse complement strand
ATATATATATATATATATATATATAGAGAGAGAGAGAGAGAGAGGATGTGTGCGTTTGTGTGTCTGTGTATGTGTTTGAACAAGACAAGTGTTGTTGCATTGCATAATGACGATTCTTGCGTGATGTACATATTATTATTTTATTTTTCTCTGCATTAATCTATCTCTTAGAACTTAACGTTATTGAAATTTATGCCTATCTATCTCGAGGATCTGTAAATATTCCTCGAATTGGACTAATATTCTTGTATGCAATATTTGGGCGCATATTTGTATTGTCATATTGGTTGTCTAACTATGAGGCGTACAGCGAATCAATTCTCCTGGAGGAAAAACTAGTATTTCTAATAGCTCCAACCTCTATTTATTACTGTAAGTGACTGTACTAGTAGTCGCCACTCAAACTAAACTGGATTGTTCATTATATAAACAGATATTTGTTACAATTAGGAACTAATTTCGAAAATATGGTACTAATGGTTGGAACTAATGCTTTGGAATAATTAACATAAGCATTTGATAAAACAATAAGCTGTACTTTAGGTATTAGAATAACAAAAGCGAATAACATGACATTTCTTTTTACTACTTTAGGGGCCTAGGTACAACTTCCAGTTCGCCACAAAAAAACTTTCATGATGTCTAAGGCCATGTTGACTTCATCATCGCTGCTACTAGATGACACACACACAGTGTCCGATTCAGAGAAAGTTCGTGGGTGAGCCATTCCTTCCTAAGGATTTTTAAAAATTATTATTTCAACAATTTGTTTCACATTTTCGATTTGTTACCGGACAAATCAAATTTATCATGAAATATTAATGTTTGGGGATATCAGTGTCATATTCCATGATAAATCTTAGCAACATAAGGGGAAAAAATGATAAATTTATACTTTTAAAAAAATCTGTGATTTACTTAAGGAGAAGTAAGATCTCTCGTCTTGTAATTAAATTAAAAAGTTAATTATCTAGATCCCTGAAAACGTACGTATTTTGATATTCTATCCACCAAATAGCAATTTTAAAATCATCAAATGCGAAGTTAGTCACATGACCTCTGAACACCTAATAACATTTATATGAATGTTACAATACTTATTTGTTCCATTCCACTATCTTCTCTTAAAATTACTAAATCAATATTGGTTGAGAAAGTGACTAAAGTTATAACAACCAGAATGTGTAAAGAAAATTAAAGTCTTGAAGTAAATAACGCGCTAAGTGTCATTTTTCAACATACGAGAAAAGAAAAACAGTTTTTAAATTTATATTTCCATGTAAAACAACACGTCTCACCATTTATCAACAACTAACAGAAGGACAAAACCATGTATTTGGACTTTGGTTCTTAATAACTTATATTGTTATTCCTGTAAAAACGCAATATACACAAACATATAACTTAGTGCCTTATTTACTTCAAGTCTTCAATAGCATGATTTCAAGAGTGAGATGAACTGTGAATAATTGAATAGATGTAGTAGAAAGTTAATTAAAGTAAATAACATCAATACTTACCATGCAGTAGCTTCCGGACGGTTGATATATGGCATTCTACTGTCATCACATAAAATGGAAAATTGTTTTCTAATGTTTCTGTTGTCCACAAAACGACCAATCAATCAGCTGTTTGCGTGTAACTTATCTTTACATTACGAAGTATAAATAGGTCTACATATTGAATATTCTGTGAATATACATTTGAACACCATGAGTAAATTAGTGAGTAAATAATAATATTGTTTGTGTTCGTTGAAATACTGTGTTGTATTTTATGTGTATGTGTCACTGCTAATGAAGGGCAATATATTGCATGTGTCGCCATACAAGAAACAAATTGTGTTATCAGTTTGGAAAACAAAGTTCCCATAATATTAGCAGTTGTTCTGGAAAGTAAGAACAATCAATACTACTTACCATCGCTGAAAATATTAAATCTTAGGCAATGGTTTTTCAAACTCAATATATATTTCTAATGTCCAAGAAATATGTTAAAATTTAGTACATAATTGCTCTGTAGTCTTCATATACATACCAGCGGCCGTATTTCAGTTCGAAGAGAGTTGACTTTGGATTCGATAGGTCCTGGGTTCGATACTAGTAGCGATCATCATGCGAGAGGATTCCCAGAGGATTGCCTCAGTCACACCAATCAAACATCGGGATGATACGTTCAACTTAGGCCTCACTGGTTCCTTTTCGCTTACTTTCTCCTACCCTATATTGGCCTGAGCGATACAAGCCTAAAGGCTTTAAACTTGAATTCAATTCAAGTCCACGCAAATGTAATTTCATTTCTTTCGAGACAAGCTACTTTTGCTGGTCGTAATAAAATTCGAGTTACACAAGTACTTATCTGGTAAATTGATGAAATTGGTTTTGCCCTTTAAATTATCACAGCTTAACTTTCATATGATGCGCTGACTCTTTCAATGTAATCAGAAGAAAAATGACGCTAAATTATTGATCCTTTAAAAATAGAGAAATTCCTTAAAATGTTATTGACCTTTAGACTATTTGCCTAATCTAGCAAAGAAACAGTATATATAGATAGATAGATAGATAGATAGATAGATAGATAGATAGATAGATATACAGGGTGTTTGATTAATGCGTACACAAAATTTAAGGATGAGCACCTGAGATCGAACTAAGAAAAAGTTGATAGAAACGGATGTCGAATATTTAGAACTTTCAGAGTTATAGGCTGGCGAATGCGTAGGAAAATGAACTTCAGAGCGGATTATTTCGAATACGAAAAATCGAAGTATAGTCCGATCAGAAAATATAAGAGGAAGAAGTCACACCCGCGCTATCCAAAAATGTATAATTGAAAATTCTACAAGTAGGGCGCAAGGGATTCCCTAAAGAACTAGGGCATTCCCAAAAATTCTTCCAAGTAAAGTTGGGTCAAAAACAGCAAAAGTTGGGCTCCCTCCTGTTAAGTAGGACAACCAACTGCAATTGAACTCTTGCTGTTGGATCTGCATAGAAATTAAGTCTTCTAAGATTTCGATTTCAACATTTTAAGGTATCATACTCAACTATACAAATACAGAGAGAAACACATGATGATATTCTGTTAGGATATTATGTACATTCTATTAACTGGATTTGAAATACGCTTGTACTTTTCTATTTTATGTTATTTCGGTTGATACATTATGTTTTGTGAATTCAGCCCTCAATTTTGTTATTTATAGTGCATTTTAGTGAATAGTAGTATGGGTGACTTTCGGTTCAATAAACTGTACATTTCTAAACGCTGACAAGGTTCCATGACCCAGGCGGGATTTTTCACCAAAGCACCTTGACCCGCGCAATGCCAACCCGACCAACGGGGTCACCTTTAACCATACGCTGCATCTGTTATTCACATAATCACAGCCATTCCAGTCAGAAATGACACACTGTCTTCTTTGTGACAAATAACGTAACTGCTCATTTAATTATTGTAACTCATACTCCTGACAGTTTTGTAATCTCGCACGAATTTTAAACATCCCTCTGCATACGGAGTCTACTTGAAATAGCAACATGCGGTAAACGAATTATTGTTACCTGGCTGGAAGTCATCTCATTTATGCTGTTGTGACCCAACTTTACTTGGAAAAATTTTTGGGAATTACCTGGTTTCTTTGGGCAATCCCTTGCGTCCTGCTTATAGAATTTTGAAATGCTCTTTTATTCACTTTTTCTTAGTTCGATCTCAGGTACTCACGCTTAAATTTTTTATACGCATTAATCAAATACCATATATATATATATATATATATATATATATATATATATATTCTTCCAATGACGCTAGCTCACATTTGTTAGCAACACTCACATATATACAGCTAATTTCGGAACTTGCGAACTATAAGCCCTATGTTGATGCTTGAACTTGCACGTGAAAGCTCTTTGCCATACTAAGACATAGAAAAACAATGGATCGTTAGGACCTGACTGAGACCTCCTAGGGCGGTTCGAAATATTCAAAATTTCACATTTCTGATGATAGCACTGATCCGAGACCATATACGAGGCAAAAACTTGCGGCATCTAAATTTTCGCTTGAATACTTTCCAAACGGTTATCACGCATCAAAATCTGTGAAGAAATTCAAAATTTATGACTTTTTTTTGTAACAGAATTTAGACAAATTATAGAAAAGGGCCTCTGTCATTCTGTCTGTCTTTTCGTTTTACCCCAAAATGGTTGCTTCCAGGGGTTTCTGGGGCCCAATTGCGGGCCTCGAAGAGACAAATTGATGCTTATTATTTTTATAGGAGTTACCGTTTTCGAGATACGGGGCTTTACAAAATAGGTGATATCAGTAGAAAAACCCCTTTGGGGTAAAGAGAAGAGTGACGCAAGAATTCTGCTTACAAAAGGAGTGATATGCATTTTGCGAGTTACTTTGTGTCACTATGGCGGAAGGGATGACACTAAGTCTCTCAATTTTATTAACTTTGTTAGAAAGGATCACTTCTTCTGTGAGCAGAAATCTTGCGTCGCTCTTCCCTTTACCCCGTTCGGTTTTCCTACTGGTGTATATATACACTTGAAATTTTGAGTACCTTAAACTTGTGAATCATAAGCTGCCCCTTACAGCATGGCATACTGCATGGAACATGGGAACATACGACATCTCAATTTCATATTAATCATAAAAGTATTGTATTAAATTCTTCCCGCACTGTAGCATTCAACGTGTGCGTCGCTTACAGTCACGCAATATTTATATTGTGTACACCGTCGACAACTTGTGGGGCTTAAAAGCAAAAGCTGCAATCTCCATTTTGTGCGCAACCAAGATATTGATGGAGTTGTATACATTAAAGTGTCTAATATACGTAAATGAAGGTAAAGACGTAACGCTTTGTGTATTTTATAGTTTTCTTGCGTAAGAACCATAGGACAAAAATACTCACATACTATTATATTTACCACGATAAATTTTCTTTTGGCTCTGATGTAAAATTTTCTGTAGTGGAGATTGCAGCTTTTGATTGTAAGCTCCACACTTGGAAAGTATTCATGGTATCGTTGTAGAGCTTTGAAGAAAGGGGGGCAGAGAATTCGATATTATATTGTCGAGTGAGGTAGTAAAAGATATATATGTAGGAGAAGTCAACTTAAAAACATCAAATCGAAAGGAACTACAATAGATGGACCAATTTTAAGTCTCTAACTTTGTTCTTTGCCAAAACTATTAAATGCAGAGCATTACGCAAAAAAATACATCATAATGATGAATATGGAGAATTCGACTTTCGTACTTATGACAACAACACTATGCAGACCATTCGTGTAATGGAGGTTAATCAAGAAATTTTTAGTAGAAAGTCGGGTAAATTTACATTTTTGGAAACAGTTTGTTACTTAGTTATAAATATTTTTATTGCACAAAAACAAAAATGCATCACATCTGTCTTTTGATAGTTAATAGAGAAAATAGCGTTGATATTCATATTATCTGGTGTGTCTTTTGATGTGCAGAATATTGCAAATCTCAAAATATTTAATACGCAAATAACTTTAACTTTGTAGCACAAAAAATACCGATCATCTAAGGATCGTGCAGCTAGAGTGATCTAGACTTTAGCAACGTAACTTTGTTAAGGAAAACACAGGTTAAATGATATATTGTTTTAAATTCTTAAGGATGCATTAAAAATGATAGTTCTATATTTGTACATGTGCCTAAAGACCAAAAAGAACTTGATGGAAAACTACCATAGCCATATACGTATGCCTTATTTCGCAGTATCCGCAATTTCGCACTAACTTGAACAATAAAGTAGAACGAGGTTACGAAAGGATGTGGGAGTGTTTCGACTCATTGATAATAGATGGTAGATACTCCTTTATATGAAGCTTTTTTTCCTGCTCTGTCATCTGAAGAATTTTTAAGAAACTAGAGGAGATAGAAAGAGTCGTATGTTTTTCGTAACATTCAAGGACATCGAGTGCAGCTCCTTCATTCACCAGGTATTTGTAGCATAGATTTTGATTATATTACAGCATGCATATGTAAATTTAGAGAGGAAATGACAAGTAATATAAGGGTATATTCATAATATCTGTAGCCATCATTCAAAGCCTACTATAGGCTTAATTTCGGTAAAGGTTTGCTTAGCTCCGGTACACGAGAAAACAAAGGCAGGGAGATTAGGTTGTAACAACACGTTTGTGTGTAACGTTGTAAAATTAAACATACTCCATTGTTGGATCTTTTGTTTGGAAATTTAAACTCTATAAACCCTTGTAAGCTTTTAAAACTTTTTCTATGACAATTTAGAGTTGCATTAGGCGAAGAGGGGAGGGGAATATTCTGGGTAAACCTGTTGGTAATCATGCAATGCTCACCATGTCGGACCTTAAAAAAAAGTATGAATATTTGTAGTTCAGATCTTACACTCACAGCTATACGTGTTTACAGTTATTACTATGACACGATAGAATAACCAACCTACTGATAAATTGGGGAGGGGGGGGGGCACAATTTAAAATGCTCATATTCGTAAAACTGAAAAAAGTTATTTTTATGAATTAGAGCGTAGTCTAAAAAAATTATCCCCACAGGCATTGCAATTCGCCGAAGTTCCCACTTTCCCCTCCCATACCACACTCATTCTGTAACCACTAGATGTTAGTGTTTTTGGCCCAATGAAGTCTCTCTGGAGGAAAATGGTGAAAGATCTACTGAAATCGTATGGTTACAAACCAACAAGGAAAGATTTTATGCCCCTCTTTGGCAAAGTGATGCAAGACAGTGTTACAATGAAGAACATTACAAGTGGTTTCAGAAAAACTGGAATTTATCCACTGAACAAACATGTTCTTCCTGAAAGCACATTCAAGCAGTCTGCTGCTCATATGCATGTCGTCGACACACCAGAGCCGTTACCACTATCCAAATCCGTAGAGGAAGACAGTTGCCCAGAAGGCGCTCATGTTTGGTGATGGTTCAAAAGCAGTGGAAGTGTCTCAGCAAGGAACATCTGGAATAAAATCTATTCCAAATCCTGCACATACTATGATCAAAGCAAACGACAACATTATGTCTTGTGAACAACATTTTAAGGACGACAAAGCAGGCGTGAAATGGATAGTGTCTTCAATGTTTGGATTGGTTTCATGAACTTTGTCAGGGTCTTCTGCGTTATGAACCTGATTTCATGTGCCATGGTTCCAGGGAGGAAGATGAGTGAGAATCATTTTTGCACTTGAACATGTTGCACCTTTCCTCATTTGATCTATCATATAGGCTAGCTTTTGTTTAATTGGAACTGCCTTGCCTATGCAATTTCCTTTTTTATGTTCTATTATTTCTTATTGTATCTAGCTATTTCAACAGGATTAATAATAATTTGTAATAGTTTTCCTTGTGTAATTAGGCATAGGCCTACATTTTGTTTAGCTTCACTAATTTGAATGATAAGATGCACTATGTTCATTTAATAACAAACAAAAAAATTATACAAAAATATTGTATGACACAGCATAATACATTTTATATCGGCCTATACACCTACATGTATTCTAACATAATATATATAGGCGTATAAGGTAGTGATGTAGTAAAATTAGTAACAAAAAGACAATAGCGCGAAATTAGGCAGCTCTATTGCGAAATTAGGAAGGAGAACTGCGAAATTGGGAACAGTTGCATTATGTACTTTAGATGATAATTACTAAATTTCTAAAAGGAAAAAATAAATAACAAAACATGTCTCTGGTCAGGTTTGAAAGAACTTATCAAACAATGTAGTGCTTTATTATTAGCAAATTATATAATTGATAATATAGGCAAAATATAAAATATACTGCGAAATTGGGCATACTTACCCTACTTTAAGCCATTACCTGAATTGATTATAGTTGCAATGAAAACTGGAGCTTAAAGGAAGTCACAAGCGATCAGTGATCGAGGAATGAAGACCCAGTCTGGCTTGGCTCCACAATCAATTTTAACATTGGAATCTGTCGTGTGACGCTTTTTTTCCTTCTAAATTTTATAACGCACATAAGTGGTCCCCCTTGTTGGTAAATTTATGTATACTTGAAGTCATAAAGCAGCACTAGTTGCGACTAGAACAATACTGAAAGGTAGCTGTAGAATGCTATACATAAGTGGAACGTTTCTGACTGATATGGAACGAATTAAACAACGATAGAACATTCATGGAACATTCTATAAATAAGAATACTAAAATATAATGTATGTAGTAAATTTTACTAGATGTAACATATTACAAATGCGCAATATTTGTTAGCTGATTAGAGCTATATAATTAATTTAATTGGAAAATCTGGTTTGCGATGTATAGAATAATAATGTTAAAATCGATAATTTGAAGCACTTACGACAGGACTCTTAAAGTCAAGTATGGTAATCTTATAACATTTATGTAATGTCAAGAAATACTAGATTCGGAATTGATATTTTTTTGCGTACTAATGATTACGTCCAATTATTTGTAAATTGGAATTTAAAATTTCACGTTATTCTTTTTCATGGCATTTCATTGGGTATTTTTAGATAGGGAAGTACTAATATTGCTTTTATTTGTTTATCGTACTGAAGTTATTTATATTAAACTATAATACAAAAGACAGTTTAACGATAATGTTTATATTTAAGTAATTAATTCATAGAAAGTATGCAATCTATGATTTATGTAAGATAAGACTATGTAGATGTTTATAATAGTATAAATAACTTGTTACTAGCAGACCCCCAAAATTCCTTCTCATTTAGGGTTGTATTGCCCTTCTGTAACCAAGGCCAGTGTCTAAATGAAAGTAAGCAAAGAGTTGATATGAATTCAGCGACATCCATCTAACCGGCTGTTCTCATCTAGTCACATAACTACCTTCCCTTAAAGTGTGTTTTTACTATAGACACTTCTGTATATTTGCACACGTCCCATGCGCATTGTTACTCTTTGCTTATTCCATTCTCTCCATCTTGTTCATCTTCACTTTCGGTACCAAACCGAAACTTTATTATCACTCCAAACTTTCTTTAATTAATGGCAGTTTATGCTATAGGGGAAATCTTGACAAAACGAAAGGTGTAGATTTAATTGACTATCATATGTGTGACAAGTAACTAACCAGAATGCCTTGTGGCTCAATTGAAACTTTAATACTTCTTCTACACAGGGATATAGTTAAATATTTCAGTATTGCTTTCGTTTCTCCTGGAAATTACATTTTAAAAAGGAAAGTTTTCTTCTTTTTGCCCAACGAGTTTGAAGAAATAGGGTAATCATCAATTAATTTATTAGTAAATTTCATCACACATTGAAAATGATGTGATAATTAACATAACTTATAATCTCTGTTAAGGAGGTATGAGAACAGTGATGTTAATAGAGGGAAATAAGGCTTCAATAAATAAATAATCTGAAATATAGATGTGTAGACACGGTAACAAGTGTAGACTACTACACTGTTATTTCGAGAAACAGAATCACTAGTAATACTATCACATTCACTTGTGATACTAGTCCGTGGATTTGTAGCTAGTATTTTGCAACTGTAAGTTTGAGAAACAGGAACTTGTGAAGCGAATTGATATTAATAGTTTAGAGACTAGTAATACTAGTCCAAATGTTTTGAGAAACCGGCTACTGAAAGTAGTAATAGTATTTCTGAAGGCTTGATTTCAGGTAAGGACGCTAGTCCAGTAAGTTGCTGCGGTGGTGAGCACACGTGTGTTTAGCGCTCTCTGAGATCGCGGTTAAATCGTGTGCCTGTAAAGCAGTTTGATAGGACAAGGAATGGTAGTGAAACGAGTGAATACATTACGATTAGATTTTTCAGAAGCCATACAGAAACCGGCAACGTATCGAGTGCATGAGTTTATACATAAAGTTTTCCGATTTAGTGATGAACAAATTTTAGCGATTCAAGTGGATGGATATAAAAAATGTTTGTTTGTGAAGGTAACCTCAGCAATCTTATGTGAACAAATTTTACGGGATTATACAGAAGTGTTAGAGTATAGTGATGAATATCAGCATATTAAAGTGAAAGTTGAACTTGCAGATAAACCGATAACAGTGGTGAAATTGTCTGTGGTACCTAGTGAATTACCTTATAAAGCTATTCATGACGTGTTGTCTCAATACGGTGTAGTTAAAGCTATATAGGACGAATATTATAATTCGAGGCATAGATATCGAGTGCCGACAGAACGTAAATTAATTTATATAGAAATTCAACGTCCTATGCTTACATTTGTTGTAATAAGCAATCAGAGATATTTTGTGCAATATAATTCTCAAGAAAACCTTTGCTTTAAATGCAACAGTACATTACATACATACCAAGCTTGTACGAAAAAGTCAAATCCTGGTGCCCAATCTGTTGAATGTGTACCAGTGACGGGTTTACCGGAGGTTGCTTTAATTCCACAACAAGATTTTCCGACAATTGACGAAGCTAATAGGACGCTTATTATATTCTTCCAGTGACGCTAGCTCACATTTGTTAGCGACACTCCCATATATACAGCTAATTTCGGAACTTGCGAACTATAAGTTCTATCGTGATGCTTGAATTTGCACAATGAACACACAATGAAAAATTGAAACCGATGGGTGCCTTCAGGCAAAGGCAGAGAAATTAGAGAGAGAGAGGGAAGGGGAGAAAAGCAGTAGAAGAAGATGGAGTACAGATAAAAATATGGAATTTAAATGTAGTAAAAAAGAACCTAACATTATAAAGTGCAGTGATCACAAATCTAACAGCAAGATAGAAGGGACATTTGGATTTTATATGTTTTTCAGGGCTATTCGAATATATAAAGGGCGCTTGAAAATTCATTTAGACCCTTTCAATATTGCGACCACAGTTGATGGTCAGATTAAATACTCATGATTTCCAGTGGAGACACATTTAGGATAATGTCAAAAGTGTAACACATATGATTTGTTTGTGTGTGGTTCGGCTGCAAATTCGGTGGGGCTCTTTGAACGTACTGGTTGGGAATAAATTATAATCATGAATTCCGCCAGGATTTTCAGATTGGCATGTGTAAAGTCAAAATTCGGAGGGTGTAGGAAGCTTTACAATGTTTCTGTCAACTTTTGACCGTGAAAATAAAGTAAAAGTTGGGGATATTCGCAAGGATTTGGGGCTGACCCCCTCCCAGTTGCTGGGGTTCTGGCGGAATCACTGATTGTAACAAACCATGTAGATACCGTGGTCCATATCTTCCATTCCAGACTAGTAATGTAAATTGATCATACAAAGAACATGAATAGATAATATTTTTTCTGCTTAATTTCTATCAGAAAGAGCCAAGATTATAATTCCAAACTGTATCAAAATGAAAATTTCCAAATGTTCAAAAGCAATATTCGCATGTTCCTATAGGCATACCAGACATTACATGTAGCACATTTCAAAAGTGAAAAAGGGAACACATAATATTATGTTGATAAATTAAATTATAGGATGGAAACGAATTTTTTGCCAAACTAATATAAAAATAATTCTTCTCTTGAAATAGCTAAAAAAAAGGGGACTCATATCTTAATATGTATCTGTTCCGAACATGCCACTCTAGATTCCACCTATTGTGAATATAACGCTTTAATAATTACAACATTAATGAACTAGTGTTTATAACAATTCGCACACATGGAATAAACACTTCAGAGCTGAAACGGGCCCCGACTGTCGGAGGATGCTGGTCAGGTTTTGGACTGTGTCATTAGGTTTAAGATTCGAACGCATTCTGACGCGGTGATTCGATGTGTGATTTGATAACCTGGAAGATGATAGAGGGATTTTAATTGTTTCATTGCGTTTAAACAGTGTTTATTTCAGGGGTGACCAGAATCAGAGATGTTAACCCGAGAACACGAAAAATACGACGTCAAAATTCCCAGTTAAATAGATTTTGCAGACCGGGTCAATCTGGTTACCGGGTCACTCATGTTTGTTGCAGTCCCTATCACCGGGTCATCGAAAGTGACCCGAATTTGCTGTGGAATACACACAAACAGAGAGAGTGTGTGTAAATTAAGAGAAGAAATAAACATGAATAGAGAGAAGGAGATTTAAAAGAAGAGAAAGAAGCAGCAAAGACACGATAACAATAAATCAAGAAAGAGAGAAAGTTCAATGAAAAATATGAGAACTACATTATCATTATGCTAAACAGCACACACACTTGTTTACTCGGATTCTGCCCAGTGACACTTCGTTAAGTTCTCCACAGTCCAGAGATGAATCTTTGTTTGAATACTTCAGTGTATGCGAAAAAGAAACTGACTGATGGGGAATCGAACTCAGGTTTTCAAAGTAGAAGTCCAGCTCGATAGGGATACTCCACAGACGACTTTACTCAAGAAGTGCTTAACAAATGCTAT
The DNA here is from genome assembly GCA_022664845.1 of Lepisma saccharinum. NCBI lineage: Eukaryota > Metazoa > Arthropoda > Insecta > Zygentoma > Lepismatidae > Lepisma > Lepisma saccharinum. Next base: position 462 of record JAGDQP010022846.1, on the reverse strand, counting down.
AGTGTTTGTTTCTACGAATAATAACATGAAAATGCATACTTTATATCAATGTCGTGTTCTTAACTGTCCCCAATGAGACTTAATTTGGACTTTTCCAACCAACATTCGCAAATTGTCTTTCTCTCTATAATGACACGTGCTTCATTCTACAGTTGTAAATATTATCCATTTTTTTATGAGAAGTGGTGGTTAGATTCTTCAAGACCGCTTTTTAAAAAAACCTGGCTTGAATAGGATTCGAACCTATGTTGGTTTGCTTTAGTACATCAAAAGTACATCCGACACTTTTGCTCTACTCCATTTTGCCACCTAGATATAAAAGCCATGAATTACTAAGTTCGTGTTTGGAAATAGCCAATTTCGTTGTGTAAGTTCTTTAAACCGAAATGCACGCGAAAAGTTCTTAATTCAATCACTTATAGACAAATTAGTGCCCACTAATATCCAAAATAACAAAAGTCC
>JAGDQP010022845.1:0-29916 GCA_022664845.1 Lepisma saccharinum | reverse complement strand
TGCCCAACTGGTGTCCACAGTATGCAGGAGTCCGCAGGTGACCAGTACCCAATTTTCTGGCGCAGTCAAGTTATCTGTATTGGCCCCCATGACCACAGAAAAAACTTAACTGAAGTGGCTCTTAAAAGGGTACTGTTGCCATTCCACGACTACAGATGGTGCTGGGTGCTTCGCCTCGCTGTCGCCCGGTTTCCCGGACAGCTGCTACCGCGGTTGCCGCTGACCAAGTTCGTCATGCCTCGACATGCTCTATCATAACCGTCATGCTTCTGGCTGCTTCTCTCCTATCGACCATAAATGGTACACGGCTTCAACGTGCTTACTAGTGATACTAGGTACTTCGCTTCGCTGTCGTCCGGTTTCCCGGCCAGTTGCTACCGCGGCTACCATTGACCACGTTCAACAGGTTTCCGTGGTTAAATGGCCTGCTTCTTCCGGTCTTCGTGTCGGTATCAGGAGACGGCTATTCTTCGCTGGTGAATACAACTTCCTGCTGGCGTCATCACATCACGGGCGTTTGGAGGGTCACACAGCTGCCAAACGATGCCATCAGGCCGCGAGCAAGAAATACAAAAATCACCTTACACAGCAGGACAAAGTTCAAATCGATGCAAAGCAAGATCAAAGTTCAGCCTAAGTTTGATTGGTGCTCAGCAGTCTGACTATGCATCATAGGGTGGAGACCGTGAACTGTGATTCGCTGAGAGGGATAGCAACCGAGACCAGGTTTCCAATAAAAGACTGACATCCAATACATCGTGAGAACGAGAGATCTGAGTTTCGTTGGTGATCGCTGATCATCGTTCGTCTTCGACTTGTTGCAGTTCGCGACAACCGGTAACAGCTCCCTAGTCTTCGGCTATCCAATGTTAGAGTTGGTGTTCACTGACTTTGTACTGACGACCCGATTCAGCTCTGAAACCAACCAGGATAGAAAGCAGATCTTGTTAAGAAGAAAAATGAAGACCTTGTTGCTAGAGGCCACTTGCTGTAAGAAGATCGACTCAGGTTTCAACCCAAGTCTACTTCTTCACATCATCGAAGTTTAGTTCATCGTCGCAGTAATAGAGGTAGGAGATTTTGGGTTCTCTTCTACATGATAGCTGTCTTAAGTTCTGATGCTCTCAACGTCTGTCACTTTGTGTTATAGTTTTAATAGGTAGTTTGTATTAATGCATGGTGTTATTGCAATCAGCTTCTTTTCAGTCGAAGTGGATTCTTTGCTTAAAGCCCCAACAAAAATCAACAAATTTCAGGTGCTTTCATCCAAAAAAACTGTATTTCCTGGTTAGATTTAAGTGTTCTACAAATAACTATTAAGTTATATCTGTGTAACGTTAACGAAAGAAAGCATTACCAGACGTGCACTTTTAGTGTTACAGCACTATTGTAACAAAGTTACCAGTAAGCTACACCTGGGATTCAAAAGGTTTCAAACATACGAGTGACAAATTTACAATATATGAAATGAAATTAAGAATAAAAAGTTACTTACGAATTAGTGGACATAGAAAGGCGTATGGGGAATTGTGACATCTTCTTCTTTCTTTTCTGTAGTTAATCGGAGTCATATAGACTCATCCGTTGATCAAAACATATTCTTTCCAAAAGTGATTGTTGAGTATTGCCTTAAAGAAGACACTTGCACTGAAATAGACATACATAAATTAACTTGCATTGACTAAATTCTCACGGCCCAGACAAACAAAGCATTGAGACAATAAAAACTTGGCAACGTTCGTGAAAAGCGGGTTCAAACAACAAGAGTATAGTAGAATATAATTATTGTGCATTGTTAGCTCAACAACTCAGCAGCTCTGTTATTTTGTGTGGTCCGCGACATATATTGTTGACATTCAAGAACATATTTCATGTATTTTAATTAATGGTAAATACGTTGGAGTAGTTACAAGTACTCTCATTTTACCGAAAGCCTCACTCTCTAGCCTATAGTACAATATGACAACTTGAATATACGATTAATTTTTACTGTATTGAAAAGAAACGTCCTCTTCTAAGTTCATAGAGATATTCAACTTAAAATATTTACAGGCCGCATATGTGATGAGCTACCGGACGATGGGTTGGACAGACCTTAAAACCAAGCGTGCAGGCTTTCAGGTCTGTCCAACCGCGGTCCGGTAGCTGATGATTTGCGGGCCATACAAGGACGTATATACCAGACATTTCCTTAGTTGGATGCTAATATTTTTGGAAGGAAAGGATACTAATACAATTGGAATAATATATCTTCGACCATCTGATACTGTCATATTTTCGATGTTTGTGAATTCTTTTACATTCTCCAGCTGTTCACTGCCGTAGCCCAGTTGGGAGGGCGTCGGCTTAGCATTTTTAATATCCTGGAAACGATTACAACGGACACTCACCCAGACAAATTTTTCAAAGGTTTTCTGACACTACACAAAGATGACACTACTTACTAACTTGGTGCTGGTCGACTACCTTTCAACATGCTTTCCGCTTGAGCTATTCCAGCTGGTGACAAGAATCTTGTTTTTGGCTTTGCTCCTTGTCATATTGTACTCGTTAACGGTGCTCTCAAACTCTGAAACAGGAGTTCTTCCTTCACAGTGAAAATGTAAGTTATGCACTTGAAATACGATACAACTCTTAGCATCTAATAACAGCTGTATTAGCGAAAATAACGCCTGCCTCAGACCAGGTCTTTAGATGAAAACGGTCATTATATGTGTCAGTTAGAATTTATATATTATTATTAGCAGTCAGTTCTCAAGTATAGGAAGAAACAACAACCAATCATATTCATGTCGTATCATGGTTGACATATTCATGAAAACATTAATGCACAATCAAACAGCACTATCAAACAATTTGGTAATGTCTTTAATGAATGCATTTTACTGTGTCATCTAGCGAGCGTAAAAGTTATATTTCTCTTCCCTGCGTGTACTAACGTAAGTGTAAGTTCAAGAAATTTTAATTTTAATCTAATTACCGTTTCTTTGGTAACGAGACTAATAAATACATTTCTATGTATCACATGAGAACAGTTTAACTGACAGAACAATAAGAGAAACCGGACAAGCATTCACATTTTTGCTCCCTAATTGCAATTTTCTATAATTACCATTCCACAATATCAGAGTCACTACCAGATTCAAATGAAAACAGGCCTCATCGTTGAACATCATATCAGTTTCACGGTTCGGCTGGTGTCTTCGTCTGGATGCGATGAAGTTCGTGGGCACAATGTATATGATAGGGATGATAGCTATTGTACCTCTCAAATGGTATGAAATATCGAAACTTGTTTGTTCTTAAAGCTATTTTCAATCATTATTCAGAAAATATAAAATGTTGCCACGATTTCCATTTGATATTTTAAGCTTAAGCCACTGATTAATCAAACACGATTGTTGAATTTTACAATTTTATTATGAAAATTTTCTCAACCGTGTTGCATAACGGAATTGCTCAATGATGCCGAACTTTTGAATTTAAGATATTTAAATTATATAATTCTAAAATGTTACTTACGTTTCGTAACTTTATAGTGTTCATTGTAAAAAAAAAAAAAAAAAAAAAATCTGAAAACTCTGTTATTATGAAATTAACATTTTGACTTTTATCTTTATTAAAATACAGAATGTAGAGAAAGAGAGAGAAAATGAGGACTTAATATTGCAATGGATTCCTAACTCAATTTAAAAGACATCATTACCAGATTGCTAAAAGAAATTTAAACTCAATATTACGATACAAATATAATCTCTAGATTACCAGAAAATTGCATTAAATATCTGATCCTAGATTCCCGTGTCAGTTTTATTTAAAATACCCAAGAATAATGTTTCTAAAATCAACCTAGAACTGAAGTATTTAGTTTATTATCTTTCTTTTCTCTTCTTTTCTTTCTTTATTCTGTTTATACATTCAGCATTTTGATAAAGACTTTACCCAAAGTCGAAACGTCAGTACCATATTACAAATGTTATAATTTTTTACCCCACACTGAAGACACAGAGGTTAAAAATGTGACTAAAATCTTACCTTCACAATTTCATAGCGCACAATGTTTATTTTTAAGTTATATATTTGTACATTAAATTTAGTTTGTTAATTTTCGTAGATTCTGTCGTTTTCAGGTAATAAATTTTATTAATTATTATTTTTCCTTTTTGACACATTTCTGTGTGATTACCGTGGTAACAGTTTATTTATTTGAGACAACGCTCATTTGCATAGGAATATAGTGTGAGATATCAAAGGATGCAAAACTATCATTTATGATTGCACAAATATAAATATATGAAAAAATAGGTACATACAAAGCTAATTGGACAATACACGGTATGGTACGAATGCAGGAGGCAGCTACAGTATAAGGTTAACAGTAGGGCTGTGCGATATCCGGTTTTGAATATCGAAATTCGATATCGGTGAAATATCGAAAATCGATCGATATATGGAATATCGAAATATCAAAGGTTTGATATATCGATCGATGATATCGAAATATCGAAAATTTTCGAAGTATCGAAATATCGGAGTATCGAAAAATATCGAAAAATAAAAATATCGAAGTATAAAAAAATATCGAAGTATCGAAATATAAAAATATCGAATTATCGAAATATAAAAATGTCAAAGTATCAAAAATATCGAAGTATCGAAATATAAAAGTATCGAAGTATCGAATAATATTGAAGTATCGAAAAATCGAGAAATATTGAAATATCGAAGTATCGAAATATCGAAGAATCGAAGTATCCAAAGATGGAAGTATCGATACATTGAATTCGATATTTATAACATCGAAATTTTGATATTCACAAAATATCGATCGATGGATCTATATATCGAAATATCGCACAAGTTAAGAGCCTGTGTGTGTCGTTAACCAAATAGCGGAAAACAACAAACGAGTCAGGAAGACGTAGGTAAAAGAGTCATTCATGTCTCGTAAGTCGGAACTGAGGTGGTACGAGGCAATGATTTGGAAACCACGGAAAGTTACAGAAAAACTCCATCAACAGTTTTAGTCATTGAGGTAACGGAGAGACGTTGACGAAAGAGTTGCCAACAAGTAAGGAAACAAGTCGCATCTTTAGTCAAACTGCCTGTATCAGATCCGATTTATGTGACAACAGTGACTTTCCAAGTAATTGGTGTGAAATTGCTAACATGTCTCCATCATATATGTTGTAGTTCTGATTGGCTTTTATTTTATTTTATTTTATTTTATTTTATTTTATTTTAATTTAATTTCAATTGTTTTGCTTTGCTTTGATTGACTCTGATTATCATTGAATGGTTACGAATAGTTTTCTGCATTGTTTTAGACTTGCTTTCATTTGGTTAGGAATCAGCGATTAGTAATTTACAATATCAGGCCAGGTTGGATATGAACCTGCAGTTCTTTTGCTATCTCATTTGTAGATTAACTATAACCCCAAGAAATAAGCTTTAGCTCCTGCTCCATTCCATTGCTAATAAAGGGAATACAAATGTTTAATTCAAAGTCACCTACTCTGAATATAGACGTTAGACGCAAGCAAGAACACTTAAAGCTTCAATGTTAATTATTCAATCTCTGAGGTACACCAACACTGATCTCTTGGCACCCATCACCAAGCACTATACCCTTCAATAGTTGGACTATATTAAAGTAGGTGGATTTCAGACGAGTGAGGAAGTCCGGCTCTTAGCTGGTTAGAAATCGTAGCCTCTTCTTTGGAATAAAATATCTGAATGCAAGATATATGAATCTACGTGGACTATGAGCCGACTAGAGTGCTTAGTCGTGTAATAGGTAAAGACCAAGTTAAAGTAATCATTAAGACGAATTCTGTAGCATAAGCCTCTAACACTTCGATTAAGTTATACCAGAAAAATTCTCAATCGTGAGCTGATATCAGATCTGCAGATTGTTAAAGAATAATCTACTTTAATTCTTAGGAATATTCATCAGTACCCGCGAAACACCAGTGTCCCTGCAGACCGGTTGAGAATTAATCTATTAGATCATACAGTAGAATTTCAATCCAGGGAAAGAAGGACAGATAGTATATTCGTCAGTATAAAACCCTGACAGAATAATTGTACATAGCAATGTAATATCGGAGACATTTGCATAGTAATCGTGATTCTGTTACCAGTTACTGCTTCCTTTGAAATGGCCGCAAAGAATAGGAAAATCTTTTATGTGAATAGGTCTTGAAACACAATAAAAAAGAAGTTTTCGGCTGAACTTTATCCGCTGCCCCAGACCGTTGAAAACAATGAACGTTACGTTAAGTGCCAAATACATTGTTGTATAGGATACACAGCCTAAACGGCTGGGGCTACTGGAATGAAATTTGGCATGAAGGTAACACTATCACTAGTAGGTTACCAAAATAATACAAAATGTTTCCAAAGGCGCCATCTTGGATCCAAAATGGCTGCCAAACCTATTATTGTATAGAATACATACCAAATTTTGTATGAAGGTACTTTATCACCAGTAGGTTACGAAAATATTACAGAATGTATACAAATATGCCATCTTAGATCCAAAATGGCGAATCCAAAATTCAATTTTCCACACCCTCCCAGGGAAGAAAATGCGCCCAATCCCGACGATCCATTTTGCCGCCATCGACCCGGCGTCGGAGGTGTGAAAGTCGGGAAAAAGTCGAAATTAAAGGCGGTCCACCGGCGACGCGACGCCAAATGGGTGGGCTGGGCAAAAAATTATGTTGTCAAAGTGGCCTAAAGAACGAAGCTATTAGTGGTCTAACTAGCTTAAGCTGATCCTTGCAGTGTACCAATCACACCAGTACATTTTGTGAAAATGGTTGGCAAAAGGATGGGAAAGTTTTATGCCTCCCTTGTCCCCACTATATGGTTGGGATTTGGTCGGGACTGAGGAAAATACCGACCATGTCCTAACGAGGCGGGAATATGACGGCAAGAATAATGGAGAAGAAGGCGGGATATCAACTATCTGAGACAGTCAGTAGAAAATCTACAATAGTCATTAATTTCTTCATTATAGAGATTAAAAAATAAATTGCAAATGTCAGTTAGGATCGTCGGGCTTCACTCGGCACTTCTTCTGAATCCGATTCTATACCGACTGTTGAAATGTGGGCTAAAGCATTTGTATGGGCCGAATCCTGGCCGAGGGCTGTAACGCTCTAATATTAAAATATGTTTGTTACATTAAAACATATTTATCTCTTAATATAATTAGTTTTTTTACAGAAATCTGTAGTGAAAAATATGAAAAAATACAAAGCAAGAAAATACAATGAAATTAACTACATTTTTCATGTTCTCGTTTGCATGTTGGAAACATTGAATTTTAAACTATATTTCAACCAACATTTAATTTCGTTAAGGGCTTTAATCTATGACACAGATTTCGCTTTGTTTTCTAAAGCGACATATTGCACTTACTGAGAAATACAAATTAAATAATGGAGTGATTATTAAAGTTTTAAAGAAGAAAAACTGCACATAAGAAAGAAAAATGGAAAGTATTCTTTCTTTTATTCGTATATGATGGTGAACAACGCGTAGCAACTCAATTCTAGACTGCCTGTTAATACATATACCGTAAAAGAGCAGCTGTCTCACAACGTGGATCGATGGAAGAGTGGATGAGACGACGAGCTACCAACGAGAAGTGCAGAGAGTTCCTGTGTTCGAAACTCGCAACAGCTACTGGGATTATTTACTGTTGGAAAATTAACACAGTAAATCATGATGAGAGTAACGTATAAAATGAAACTAACTGTGCGTATACCAATAGACAGCATTCATGCTTTGTTTTGGCCAACTAAACACGTTTCTTATAGCCATATTCAGGCCTGACTTACGACTGTGACTGTCGGGAAATAATTGGGGTTTGGGTGGGAAATGGTCGGACCAACGCCGGCCAAAATCAGCGTTTTTCTGGAAGGTTTTTGCTGCCTTTCGGGTTATCGGCCCAACGGTCGGGAATCGAGTGCGACCCGAGTCTGACCGGCGCCTGCCCAGCGGAGGGCTGACCCTATTTTCTCCATTGGGGTTTGAGCTAGAGATACGAAGTTTGGCATACAGTTGTATTTTCACGAGCAATTTAGGAAAATATTACAAAATGTGACGAAAGTAGTCATCTTGGATTCAAAATAGTCTCCCCAAAAACATTTTCCAGTTGGTTCGAGCTAGAGAAACGAAATTTTGTATGAAGGTGTATGACCAAGATTACGTTACAATCAATGGGACAAACCTCCTCTATGCGGGCGCAGCCTTCCCGTGGGGAAGAATGGATGCAGATCTGTGCCATGGCGGTAGAGTCCCGTAGAGAGAGAGAGAGAGAGAGAGAGAGAGAGAGAGAGAGAGACTCTGGTTACGATAAAATGGGCTCTGCTATCATAACTCTTGAAGTTGGAGCGCATCCCCCACAGCGTCCCCAGCGAAGCAAAGTGAGTCGATATATATCCCCATGGTCACTCACTCATTGACAGATCATCAAAATTTCTAGGCCAAGCAACTGAAGCTAGAAACACCAAATTTGGTATAAAGGTGTATGATCAGGAGTAGGCAAAGGAAAATATCCGACATTTTGAAAACATCGCCATCTTGGATTCAAAATGGCCGCCAAACTTATTGTTTTATAGAATACACAGCCTAAACGGATGCAGCTGGAAACACCAAATTGGTTATGAAGGTACTACATCACTAGTAGCTTATGAAAATATTACAAGATGTATAGAAAGACGCCATCTTGGATCCAAAAGGGCGGACCTCAAAATCCATTTTCTACGCCGTTCGAGCTAGAGAAATGAAATCACGAGTAGATTACGACAGTATAAAAAAACGTAAAAATGCCGCCATCTTTAATCCAAAATGTCCACCACATAAAAACAATTTCCAAACCACTGAAGCTAGAGAAACGATAATTTGTATGAAGGTGTAGATCCAAGATTAGGTTACAATAAATGGAGCAAACCTTTCCTATGGGGGCGCAGCCCCCCCCCCGAGGGGAACTATGGGTGAAGATTTGTAGCATGGTGATGCAGTTCCGCAGAGAGAGAGTCTGGTTTCGATAAAAGGGGCGCAGCCCCCCAAAACTCCCGAAGTTTGGGTACACTCGCGAGGCAAAGCGAGTAATGATCTAAGATTGGATAATGACAAATAAACCTAAAACACCAAAAAATGCATAATAAAATAAAAATGCTTAAGGTTCACGTGAAATTACTTTTATTATGATCTAAATCGTTCACCAACTCTCAGAAAGGTGATGATATTTCATCAAGTTACTATGAAAAATGACAATCGCTTTATTTATCCAGAGAAGTTGAAAACCGCCTCCACGCATAACCTACCGTCACTACCCTCTGGCGCCCAATCGATTGTAAATGTTAGGTGAGACACAGAACTGTTTATCAAAGAGTACAAGAGACCTCGTAGCAGAGTATCTTATTTCAAGTACAAATAGGAGCACGTCGGTACGCAACACATACATTAAAAATTATAGACCTCTTGCTAAAATAAACTATTGGGAGTTTCTTGTAGCGCGCAATATTTTTTATCTGGGGGTAGTTCTACTTTGGCCTAGTTCGTACACTATAAACTGAGGACTGGCTTCGCACTTTATTTCCTAGAGGAGCCATTTTTCGTATGCTGTAATGAGACACTGGATGAATAAGAGTTGGATATTCCTGTACAAGAGAAACACAGATGGTGATGCGCTGCTGGAAGTTGTATGTGCAGTTTCCGAACTTTCATAATGCGTGAAAGTGGTTTAGCACAGTCTTCTTGGAACATCTCGGACAAACTGGAAAGTGTCCGTCTGAGTGGTGATTTGTATTTCTTACGATTGCAGGTTTTATTACTTCTTGATTGACGAACTGTCTTCTTAGATGTGTCAAGCAACAGGATGAGTTGAAAAGGGCATTTCATCCGCAAATATCCTGTGTCTATTGCAATTTAAGCCAAATATCTCCTTGCGTTAATATTTCTGTTTTGAATTTATGAATGAGATTCTTCGCTTAAACTAGTATTGCAGGCTCGACCGGCAGTAATTTATCTCTGTCCAATGTGGCAGATGTTAGGTATTTGTGGTACAGGTAGATGTTGGTTGAAAGCCTCATAACCTCGTCAAGGTCTCTACCATCTATGAGGGCCTCTAGTGTTTTTAAAGTTGGTAGAGGGACGCCAGATCGTTTGTACCGTACGATCGTACGCCGGAGAACCAACTCTCATAGCATTCGGCCGCCTATGATACACGGATGGTGTTTGCTGTGATGCTTGACTAAACCTGACTTGGCAAACTCCTTGCTATTTCTGGGACCATTATAGCAAGACGCTTGCTGGGTACTCTTTACCAAACTATTTGTAAACTTCCGGGATTACGGACAATTTGCTCGCCCAAAACTTTCTTGCCAACTACCTTACTATTTCTTAAGCTATGTTACTTATATTATGTTAAATGCTGAAAATCAGAGACTCCGTTTATATGAGATTATCACCTTCATGTAGACATTGCTCGGATACTATAGTCTGAACTAGGCGTAGCCAACTTCTTTCCATACAAGGCCGAATATATGATGAGTGGTAGCGTCGCGGACGGTCATAAGAAATTACTTACTTAGTTTCTGGCTTACGGAACTCGCAAGTTCATCGTCGCAGTAAAAAAAGCGATTGCCATAGGATTCTATCCTCGGCAAGATCAAGTCAGTTTTCATCACAAACACCTACTTCTCGAAGATAATTTCTAATATTGTCCTCCTAACGTCGTCTTGGTCTTTCCAAAGATTTCTTTCCATCCGGCTTTCGAACCAAGATGTAATATCGTCTTCGTTTCTTTCGCATCTGTCCTACATGACCTGCCCGCGCTAGTCGTCAATACTTCATTGTAACGTTTACATTTTTCTAATGGCACTATGTCGTGTTATTAGGTATTTGTTACCTTCTAGTGATGATAAACAACATATGTAAGGCACACACCGCAGCGTAGCAAACTATAGATAAGACAAAGGCTTTTGAGATATTTCCTAGGACATTTCATCCACAGTTTGCAACCCTGCAGTGTGTTCTTTACGTATGTTGTTTATCATCACTAGAGGATTCCAAATAACCGATGACCCGACGTAGTGTCATTTGAAAAAAAATTAAACGTTATGCCAGGTTGGCAACACTGACCATGCCAAGTTATTAGAAACACATTTCAGCAAAGCAAACTTTAATTTAATACGCCATTTCTGATTTATTGAGAATTATTAATTTTCTCCCCATTGCAAGGCGTCGGCTTTGGGCTTCAAGTAGGAAACAGTATATCCAAAAAGCAAAGTGGAATTCTTCAGTCATAACTTTAGAAAGGGTAAAAACCTCTTTGCATCAGAGTAAAAAGATATTTTGCAGACATTGTTGTATACGTAATGATTGTGTCAATGTTTTTTAAACTAATTGGACAAGAAAGGAGGACCATTCTAATGAAAGTGATTGAAAATTATCGTTCAGAACTAGTCTTGATAACTACAGTCATAGTGAGTCTTCAGAAATTTTGAAAGATACTAGAAAATCTAAGTAACTTCAAAGTTGAGAGTCATTCATACAAAATCTCGTACTAGTAATAATGACAAGAGAAACAAAGTGAAAGAAGAGTAGAATTGGCCATATTTTCCAGAACCTTTAATACAGAAGAATCGATTGTTTCTGCGGCTGTGTTGGTGTCTTTGTGTATTTGGTGTGTCATTTTTATTTACAAAATATGTTATTTTGAAAGATGTGAATTACCAACTTACTAAATGTTTGTTTAAAATTACTTAATAAATTTATTTAGATGTTAACTTGTTGATGTTGACTTGATACGCACATGGAAGTGCTAATATGTTGGCTTCTTTTATTGGTTTCATTTCTACATAATACATTCTACTCATGATTACGTTTAATATTGCTTAACTACGAAATATTACTCCTTGTTGATCACAGGTGCTGAACTTTTAAGCGTTCAAGAAAGAAAAGAATAAAACAATTTTGGGCTTACGTTTCTTGTTCGCCTAAGAGATGTCGGAACCAGCAAGTACAGATTTTTAAACCAATTTGACAAAATTAGTACGTTTATTAAAACGTATGTTAATTTGGTCAGTTTGGCTAAACGAATTTTTGACGCAGATGTGTACAATGAGCATATCATCTCAGTGTACACGACAGATTTTCGTTGATTAAACAAGCACTTACAGAAGTATTTTTTAAAGATTCTTATTACTAGAGGAACCTTGTATTTATGGGTATGGCATGACGTGGGTGAAAACATTGTGGGGGGTTACGTTTTCATTCCACAAGATTTTTGAACGGGCATGAGGAAAAAGGTTTGAGAATGTGGCGTTTTATGAGCCAACTTTTTCAACTTTTACTTCTTGCATGCCCTTAAAATTAAAAACAAGAAAGACACAAAAGAACAAATATTATTCTCAAATGGTATCTACCGTTTTAGCTTTTACATTGCCACATAATGCATTTTTTCCGAAGTTAAATAGCACCATTAAAACAGCATCTGAAGAACTATTAAAAAGAAGGCTAAATATCACCCAATCAACTGAAGGTTATGCATTTATTGGTAATGAAGATTTCTTTAAAAAAAAATAAAAATAATCTACCACTTCTTAGCAATCCTCACAAAAAATAGATGACGCCGATGAGTAAAACTTTCAACATAAAACAACACTATATTGAATTCAAACACTAAAAATACTATACGTTAATATCAACAAAAACCGGAAACCTTACAAATATACAAAGATGAAAAGCTATTATCATCATACTTAATGAAACTAAACTTAAACCAACTTCATTTTTAAAAGCAGCTGCGTGCAGAAATTTTTGAAAAGAAGCTTCTGAGGGTGCGGCCATCTTGGTTGAAGACACTATAGTCTCAAAGGAGATTTACCAGAGGGACTACAAAACCTCAGTTATTTATCACCGCTTATTTCAATAGCAACCAACACGGAAACTATATACATAGTCATTCTATACTTTCACCCAAGGTAAGACATGAAACTTAGCTTCCAATTCTTCTAATATACAGAACAATATAGAAACTTGCTGTTTCAAGGAGATGTAAATCGTCAACATGAAATGTCGGGAGACAGAATCACAGATGAAAATGGCAAAGCGTTATTCAACTACATTCTAAATTCCTATATATAATTAATGTATTTGTAGGTCCTACTCAAATAGTTAATCCCCAATTTCACTCTTCACGTAAATCATATAACTATATGCGTGGTACCATTGGTAAGCTTGCTTTGTTCAGAAGAGAATGAGGTACAAACCATGGTACCCGGATAAATAGTACTGCGTTTATAAATTTCTATCTTATGTCCTATTTGTAGGTCAGGTCATAGGTTCGGTTTCGTATATACAGAAAGCATTGGTATAAAAAACTATTCCTCGTAACTATTGAAGCTATCGGAACCAAACTTGACACACGCATTGTCTACACCCCATAGTCTTTTTCTAAATACATTTAGATTGTGTGCTCTTACGCGGGACCGCTCAAGAGGGGTAAACATTTAATAGAAGGGATTTTGGAGGAAATTTTCGCAAAATTCTTCAACATTCCCCTTTTCACGTAAGTCATGGGCGCAACTGCATGGCATGTTTTAAAAGTTTGTTGTATGCTGAAGAGAATGAGGTATGAACCATGACTCTCCGATGAATAGTGTTGATGCAACAGCTATTTAACTGAGAGTCTCATATTTCCTTCAAACTGGCTTTATTTAAAAAGAATTTATGAGCCACAGGAGGCTCCTACGTTGTCCATGGTACCTAATTCTTTGCACCTGAACGTATCTCTTTCGAATGGGCTATGATTGATTCAGAAGTCCGTGTGACACATTTATGGCCTTTCCTTGTAAGATGCAATATAGTTTAAAGAAAAAAACTATTGATTAGTGGCCAATCAAAGAGACTTTTTTCGAAGATTGCGTTAATACCTTGCCTATGTGAGAAGGTAATTGAACTTTTAATCTCTACATAAACTAATAACTAGGGCTCGGATAGTTATGCATATTTCAACGAAGTTTTGGAAAATACATGTTACATACACAAATTCATATAATGTATGAATAATACTATGAACCATTTATTTAAACACGTTACATATTTAGAGCTAAAGTCCTAACACTACAAATGAAAATCAAAGTAATAGAAGGCATGAATAAGGCGCTGAGCATGCTTGCAGATTCTGTATACCTAGAAATAGAGGCATATCCACGGGAAGGGTCCAGGGATCCGACCCCCGCCGAAGTTGCGGTTTCTATGTAAAATTAGTATAGATTTAGGCGTAATTATACACACTTCGTATATATACCAAGATCCACGAAAGGAACTTGTGGGTCCTATCCGAAACGAAATTCTGCCTAGAGAAGATAGATACCAGACATGGACGGTCTGCAGATAGCCTTGAGCATGATGTGTCAGATATTGTTGATCTTAAATACTATTCAATATTTTCTAGTGAAGTACAACGAGATTTTTCGGAGTACAAAAACATTCCTGTCAAAACAGAAGTAGTTTCAAATCAACCTGTAACCGGAACATATAATTTTGATGGGTCCCTAGGACCCTAGGACCCTAGGACCCTAGGACCCTAGAACCCAGTATAAAATATTTTTATGTACCGTAATACATATGTATATAAATTTGAATATCATATTTTTTTTCTCGAACATGTGTTTTTCTTGAAAATAATTCACACCTTTGTTTACTGATGTGTTAATGAAATCCAGAAGTTACAGATAAACCATGTATAAGTTATATATTATTACTGTAAAGAATACACAACCGAAAAAATGTGATTTTGTCACAATATTTTTTACTTCGGTTTCTTTACAAAATAGTTATGTTGAATTTGACAGTCCATAATTTCCACCTATTGCAGTACTTTAGTTGGATTCTCAGTATAGTAAAAACGGATATATATATATATATATATATATATATATATATATATATATATATAATCTATACAAATTGGAAATTTTGCGCTAGATTATAGATAATAGAATAATATTTTTTCAAAGTTAATAATACATGTATTGATACATGTAGCCAATTGCTAGCAAGAAACATCTTAGTCTGAATTTTCATCCTCATCCTCAAGGTGAACATAATGTATAACCAAAGAAACATATGGGTCCACAGGACCCGAACAAAACCTGGGCATAGAAACAGACACAACAAGACTGGACGAAATATAACCACAGCATATGCAACATGTATATCAGTGCAGTGTTGCCATTTAACTAACTCTATGACTTTCGGAATTCGCAAGTTCATCCCCACAGTAACAAGCGTTCGCCATTGGAATCTGTCGTGGGCAACATCAAGCCAGTTTTCATCACGAACCCTACTTCTCGCTAATACAATACAAGCAGTGTTGCCAATACAAGCGTTAAAAAATCAAGAGAAAAATACGCAGGTTCACCAGGACCCATGTGTTCTACTTACAGAGTAAAACGTAATATCGCAAACAAGTGCAGTTTTGATCTGTAAGTAGTGTCGTTTTCCTTTCATTAAAAAAAAAACATCTGTATTCGAAATAAGTGTTGTTCTAAGCAAGTCTATTTTGAGAGTGGAAGTACTAAAAACAGCAATTTCTATCATGTTAAATCATAGCTAACTTGTGAACATCTCCAAACATGAAGGCTTTTGCAGTAACTGGAGTAAATATGTACAAGAAGCTAAGGTATTTTCTCAGCATCTGATGTCTCGATAGCTAAACTCCAACTTTCATCCATTAAAATACTTCCACCATTGAGAATCGTTGTGGCCTTTTGTGTATTCTATCCATAGATAACAGTATTATTCTTACTCATCATGAGATTCCTAAAAAACAAATAATGTAATCATATTTTTCTTAGTTTTCCTGGACTTGTAGCGATAATAATATCCGTGACATTTTAGATTAAGAGAGAAATTTTGAGAACCAACCTGATTCGTATTTTCTGTAGCAAGGACGTTCTTGTTAAAAATAAAATCGAAATTTAATGAATAAACTTTGCCCAAACAATCATCACTTATCTTTTTACATTAGTTATACAATTATTAAGCCTTAATTCCACTGCTTCTTAGACAGTTGTGTAGAGCAAACAACATTCTTATACCTTTCTTGCAACTAATTTAACTTGGAGTTTCAATGCGGGTATTTAAATGACAAATATTTATGTCTGTCGCAATAGATAATAAAAGGCGAAACGACTGTTCACGATAGTAGAACATAATTTTGTCGCGCACTGTTTCTTCTTCCTTCTCACCCTATGAGGTTGATGGCATGGGAAAAGGTTACCACTTCCACACACTTAATAATGTTTCACTACATTTTCCCAAACTTTTGTGTGGTAAAATTCAGCCATTTACAAAACAGGAATACACGTGTACACTATTTATTGTTACTTAAGTAACATAACAAATAGGCCTTAACAATTAATCTCTTATTGTTGGTTATCCACTCACTGACTGATCAAAATCCTCTAAGCTGCTGGAGCTAAAAGCACCAGATTTGGTGTGAGTATGTATTATAAAGAGTAGGTTACGAAAATATTTTGAAATTTTCTAAAAAACGTAATCTTGAATCCAAAATGACCGCCCAAAAACAAAATTTCCAAACCATTGAAGTTAGGAAAAATGAAGGAGTACCATCACGAGTAGGTTAGAATAAATGGGGCAAACCTCCCCTATGGGGGCGCATCCCCCCCTCCCGAGGGAGAGTATGGGTGCAGATCTGTACCATGGCAGTGCAGTCCCGCAGAGAGAGTCTGGTTACGATAAAACGGGCACAGTCTCCCCAAGTAGGGTTGCCACATGGCCCGTATAATATACATGTCCCGTATTTTAGGTAAAAATTACGCGTCTCGTATTATGAGTGGCTGTCCCGTATTTTGACTAGTAAATTCACACACATATTTTCAACATATCAATAACTTGAACAAAAAACCGTGATGGTTTCTTTTCCGACTGTATACAATGAAGACTGGCGAGCAGACTCTGTCCACATTCCCAAGACCCAACATGACGACGTATAACGTTCGTGTCTTAACTAGTTGATAACAAATATTTATGCCAACTGTGGTTAGAAAATTCTAGTGTCAATTTTCCTCCCTTTGGTACTTTTGCAGTGTGAGCAGGAGGTTTCAAATTGTGCGGGTAGTCATTATACAGTATGTATCACTTCTATTCGTACAGCATCATCCCAGGTATAATAAAACTCTGGACAATATATGAAGAGAAACATTTTTTTTCAAGTACAGTGGTAATGAAGAAGAATTCATGACATAGAAAAACAGAAATTATTCTGTAGCACGATCGGAACTGAGTATACAAAAAAAATGTGTAAAAAAGCTTGTTGTTCATGTGCCACTGATATTCGTACAATGTGGTGTAACCAAACAAAATGACAGTCCTAATGTCGAGTGGAGTAACCCTTGGCTTCAATAACTACCTTACGCGGATTGTTTATTGATAAAATAACGCTTTGACAGTTTTCTATGCATATAGCTCACCATTTTGATATGTTCGTGGACATAATGTGACTGCTCTTGTATGATTTTGACTGTTGCTTTCGCACACGCCTTCATAAAATTAGCCACAAAAGTTCAATAGGATTCAAATCATTGTGGAGTAGTTTTTAACTGTTTTGGGACATCTTAGATCCGACATTTCTCGTTAAGAGCGACAATGTGTTTGATATCATTGTCAGTCTGAAACATATAAACAGCCAGAAAAAACATTTTCTGGTTCTCTGCTGCACATTCTTCTTCAGGGTGTCGCTGTAAACCAATTTGACCATTGTGCCGTCAATGAAATGTAGATTGTCAACACCTTTAGAGGACATACATCGACAAAGAAACCTAGAGCCACCTCCGTATTTTATTGTATGTAGTGTCTTCTCTGCTTTGAATTTTTCATTTGACTTTACTCCATTCATTTATTACACCATCAGATCCTTGGAAGTTAATCTTGGTTTCGTCTGACTAAATGATGCTATCCCAAATTTTCTGGTTACTATCTTGTTGTACCTTGCCAAACTTTATCCTCAAGACACGATTCTTCTTATCAACAAATAACTTTTCTTCGCCTTGGCGTTCTTCCTTGATAATGCAGACAAATGACCGTACCTATATAATGCAGGACGAAGGTTGAATTAGACATGAGTTTCATCTTCTACATTTGAAGCAGCTGAGGTACACTGATCTTCGGCTTCGATCTTATGTGTTCCCCTACAAACAGTTCTTGCCTTTCATTAAGCAATGTTTTATAGTTTTTTTTTGGCAAGATCTTTGTTGTTCAATCATATTTAAAATTATTTACTATGTATTGCATAGTGGAATGTTTCTTGTTCGGCAATTTTTGTCAATGTACACTTTTAGTGCTAAATTCACAATTACCTTTTTGATAGCGGCACTCAGCTCCGCCTTTGTGCCCATTTTGAACAATAGCCGTTTGCTGCAGATGGATTAAGCACAAACTGGCATTAGACTGATGCCAATGTGTATACACTGTTCGTTTTATACGCGTAACCTTAAGTTATTGATCATGATCGTGATTTGTATATGTTTCTCACTCTTTGCAGAAAGACATGTCTCTTACATTTCAAATGGCTTTCCAGCAGATAAGGGTATAATATTATAATCGTTCTGGAGTTCCTGCAACACATTTATAACCATTAGGAAGCATAAACTCCTTTTCTTGCCCGTCTCAGGGTGGACACCTTATGCCAACATTGCACTTTGTACGAGCAGGTGTGGTACACATACTGCAGTAGTACAGGGGCTTACTAGTTACTTTCATTTTAGATTATTTCAGATGGGTCCCGTATTTTTTGGCATTATCCCGTATTTTTTGCCGAGTGTCCGGTAATTTATTCATCAAAAGGTAGCAACCCTATCCCCAAACTACTGAAGTTGTAGGCGCAGCCCTCTACGGGGGTCTGGGGCCAGCGCCCAAAGCAAAGCAAGTCCATATATTATATAGCCCCATTGTCACTCACTCATTGACTCACTCATCCATATAAATTCACAGGCCAAACTACTGGAGCTGAAAACAAGAAATGTGTAGAGAAACCAATTGTTGAAGAGAATACACAGCCTAAGCGGCTGGGGCTATTGAAATGAAATTTCGTATTAGAGTACAACATCACTAGTAGGTTACGAAAATATCACGAGATGTATTCAAAGTCGCTACTTTGAATACAAAATGGCGGACCTTAAAAATGCATTTTCCACCCAGTTTGAGCTAGAGATACGAAATTTGGCATAAAGGTGTATCAGAACTAGTAGTTTACGAAATTATTACAAAATTTTGGGAAAGTCTCCTTTTTGGATCCAAAATGGACGCCAAACGCATTGTAGTGTAGAATACACAGCCTAAATGGCTGAGGATATCGAGATGAAATTTGATATAAAGGTACATTATTGCTATTGGGTTACGAAAATGTTACCTGATGTATCCAAAGACGCCATATTGTATCCAAAAAAGCGGACCTAAAACTCCTTTTTCCACAAAGTTTGAGCTAGAGATACGAAATTTGGCATAAAGGCGTATCAGAACTAGAAGTTTAGGAAAATATTACATAAGTTTGGAAAGGGACTATCTTGAATCCAAAATGGCCGCCCAAAAATCATTTTCGACACCGTTCGAGCTAGAGAAATGAAATCTTATTTGAAGCAGTACCTTCAAGAGTAAGTAACGACAATATAATAAAACGTTAAAATCGTCGCCATTTTTAATCCAAAAAGGCCTCCCGAAAACCCATTTTCTATACGACTAAGGCTAGACAAACGAAATTAGGTATGAATGTGTATCATGAGGAGTTGGTCACAAAAATTGTGAAAAACCCACATGGGGACGCAGGCCTTCCCCAGTGGGTGGCATATTTGTACCATGGAGCCACAGGCCGCAAGAGAGTGTCTGATTACAAAAAACGGAGCCCAGCCTTCTAAACAACTATATTGGTAGCGAAGCGAAGCAAATCGATTCCACGTACTATACAGCACATGGCCACTGCTTCACTCACTGACTGACTCACTGACTCATCCATAAAAATTCACAGGCCAAACTACTAAATCTATAAACACCAAATTTGGTATGAAGGTGTAGGACCATGAGTAGGTAAAGGAAAAAATCCGACATTTTGAAAAAGTCGCCATCTTGGATCCAAAATGGTCGCTAAACCGGTCGTTATATAGAATGCATAGCCTAAACTGCTGGTGCTACAGAAATGAAATTTGGTATGAAGGTACAACATCACAATTAGGTTACGAAAATATTACGAGATGTATTCAAAGATGCCATGTTGAATCCAAAATAGCGGACCTTAAAATCCATTTACCACAACGTTTGAGCTGGAGATACGAAATTTGGTACGAAGATACATGATCACTAGTAGTTTAGGAAAATATTACAAACTGTTGAAAAGTTGCCATCTTGTATCCGAAATGGCCGCCAAACTCGTTGTTACATAGAATACACAGCGAAAATTGATGGGGCTAGCGAGATGACATTTGGTATCAAGGTACTATCGTGGCCAATATAATCTTTATATGACTTTCTTGTACACGACTTTTCTCTAAACCTAGAAGGTAGGCCACCCGACTGACGTTGAGTGGGCAGTGCGTGATTCTGAGAGTGTGTGAGTGAGTTAGCAAGGGTTGGAATTTTCTTATCTTTAACAGAAAACATTATCACATGCGCTGGGTTCTGGAAAGATATTCATTATTTCTTATAGTATGTAGTAAATAATAAAAAAACTTAAGCAAGTCGCATTTCAAACATCAAAACAGGAAACCTAACACTATTTTTATTTTATTTGGGCCACTAGTTGAAGTGTACTGAAAAGTTTAATTCAAATTGTCTAATACCAAAAAATCGTTACCGAACATGGAGAAACAAAAATGAACTTTGAAACCTATGGTTACTAGGAAATTTTTTCTTTCTTAATGAATTCCATAGAACACTAACGTTATGCATGAAAGGCAAAAGAAAAGTCTGTTTCTATCAGTTCTTAAAAATGGGGCACGATGAACGATATTTATTCTTTATAATTTCTGATATTATGTTGTTATTTACGTTATGTTGTGTGTGCGTGCATTTGATAAATATCGAAACGAGTATGCTTTCTTCCGAGCGACGTACCTTACTTGGTAGAACGTTGCTTTCGTGTTCGGAAGGTCCTCGGTTCGGTACGAGCGGCTGACTGTCCTGACTTAGATTTTCCCAGTGTTTTTCTCAGCCTCGCTAGTCATGTGCCGAGATGGTACTCTTCGTATAACAAAAACTGCAGCAGCGAACGCCGTGCAGCTAGGCAACCCAAATGGAAACTTCTTATTCCATAATCGTGTCTTGTAAACATACACCCTCTTTCTTCTTCCTTCGTCTCGCCCATTCTAGAATCAGCAATCATGAGCACGTTCTTTTTTTCAAAATAGACATGTATTAGTATCGATAAAATAAAAAAAAATAAAATGAGACGAATCAATATACATAAGTCGATGGAGGGAAAAATTCGAACACATACAATGAGACATTGAAACCGATGGATGTCTGTTAGACAGAGTCAGAGAAATGAGAGTGAGAGAGGGAGAGAGGGAGAGAGAAGAAGAAGAAGAAGAAGTACAGATAAAAATATGGAATTTAAACGTAGTAAAATATTAAGTTCAGTTCCTATAAATCAAATCTAACAGAAAGATAGAAGTTACTTTTGGATTTTATATTTTTTCAGGGTTATTGGATATATAAAGGGTGCTATAAAATTCATTAAGTCACTTTCAAAATGGAGACCAAACTTGGTGGTCAGATTAAATACTTATGATTTGCAGCGGAACTGCAGAGGTTTGAGACACAATTACGATAATGTCAAAAGTGTAAGGCACCTGCTTTGTTTGCGCCGGGTTAGTTTGCAAATTCGGTGGGGCTTGTTAAACATACTGGTTTGGAATATTTTGTAACCAGGGATTCTGCCATGATTTTCAGATTGGGGGTGTTGTGAGTGAGTCAGTCTCATGTAAATAAGGGAGTCATTTGCATACCAAATGTAAAATAATTTGTGTATTTATTTAATATTTTTATCTAAAATTGAACTGAATTAATTTGTGAGAATATTTAAATATTGTATAATACCATTTTTCTTCTATCCTTTCGTACTGTTCTGCCGGTAACTTTCTTTTTTCTCTTTACTTTTCTTTCTCTTTTAGGATTAAGGAACATGAATTTATTAATTGTGTATTTTTAATATTTGTACTGTCATATCATATAGATTGCAGAATTTGCTAAAGTGTATTCTCGTAGATCAGAAGGTAGATGAGCGGTGTTGAAGTTGATTTGGACAGGTCACCATAGGATATTGACCACAGTGCAACGGTAAACGCTATGAATATTCCATGCCTGTCTTTGTTTCTATTTTCGCAGAGGCAGAAGAAGACCAAAGAAGAAGGGTGGAGCCTGATAACGTAGAAGGCCGAAGCATCATCGGAGTATGACGATACAGCGAGGTTTGGGGTTTGAACCCTATTCGTTAAATATGGGAGTCGTTGACTGGCGAGATGAGTTTCCAGTTATCCGCGACACGGGATAGAATTAAATCGGAGAGGCTCGTAGATGTAGAGCCTACTTGAGGAGATAGGCCAAACAGTCACTTAGCTGCGATTAGGGACTTTGAAATTTTTAGTCAATATGAATATCTGAAGTGTAATTTAGTAAGAGTCCGATCATTGAAATTCGGCGATGTTTTCCGCAGCGAATAGTTGGGAATGCTGCGAAGAGCTTGTACTTACGAGAAGTAAAGCTACAACGATCGTCCGAGAGAAACCCAACATTTTTTGAAGAGAAGAAGGAAGAGCTGTAAGTTGTCTGAGTCTTGTTTCACTTAAATTTTGGCCGGGCCACTTCATAAAAATATTTTCAAGTCTCTATAGTTTCAAACACTCGCTGCACATTATAGATATTTACTGCAAAATTCCTCCCGTGGGAAAACTAATATTGGGAAAATTAATCCTCCACATCGTAAAATTGCGATGTTAATTTGTTTATGTGTTGGATGAATGTTGACTGCCACGAAGAAAATTGAGCAGATGAGATTAACACATTAATGAAACCACGGATTGTCTAAGCTTATTCCCAGTGCTACGTACACAATATTCAGGGGTACTCGTAAACACCAGGATACTGGTAGCACTCCTTTAAGGTTCAACTGGGACTCGAAGTCTGGAGTGAACCGAATACAAAGTCAGTCCCTATTTTTTTTCTCTTAAATGTTAGACATCCGCGCATTGATGTGTGAATGATATCTGAAATCGCGTAAGAAAGATATATTCACTTTGAGGGATTTTCAGTAATATCAAGTCCTGAAGTTAATGCGATTGCGTGGAAAGTTACGAGGCCTTGCCAATTTATTCTTATAAATAAGAAGAGAAATTTGATTGGGAGAACTCGTTGTGTCGTCAAACTCACGCACCGGAGAATCTCCGAAGAAAGATCTATACGTAATTAATTTTTCTTGTTACAATATATTTATCCAGTTTACTAAAAATCGGAATATCTGATTGATTTAAGCTATTCCCTGGTATATGCAAATTAAGGTGATATATATATTTCCAGATCATAATCATTAGTAGAAAGGAAAGATTGTTGCAAGCCGTTGGGGTATTACGAATATTGCAAATAAACCTAATTCCGGACAGGAATAATTAGTGTCAACATATCCTTTTCCTTGTTGCGCTTCGAGTTAATGATAAAGTAAATTGGAGGGCTTGGAGCAAGTATTGGGGAATTGCTGGTCATTAGCAAAGTTGAAATTCTTCTCGAGTAAAAGGAAATCTTGGGAGGAAAACAAAGAAACCCCCAATAGGGGCGTAAAGTCAAAATTGGGAGAGGGGACACAGAGTTTTGCACGGTTTCTATAAACTTTGTCCGCAAAAAAGTTAAAGTTTTTTTTTGGGGGGGGGGTCTCGAGAATTTGGGACTGACACTCCCTAAAGGGGCCGAGGTCTGGTGGAAATACTGATTGTAACAAAGTCAGTAGGCACCTTCAACAGAAGCCCTAACCGACACCTTCCCGAATCCTTTCCCTTCTCCTATCCCGGCCTGAGCCTTAGATGCATACATTTAATTCAATTAAAATTCAACCAAAAGTGTCCCGGTTTTTAGATCTTGGTGGTTATCAATTGAACTAGATCCCACTTTACCCTAAACTGCAGATCCTATCTTTAGAGACTCAACAGCCCGGTAAGGACATTGACAATTCAATATGCCAAGAATTTCAGAAGGAGATATCGAAAGATGCATAACGAATTGTATTTATAGTATTCTTTTAATTTTTCGTTCAAGCTAGGACAAGTTAGGGAAGAGAAGGTAGAAGGGAAATCGGGTCATTAGGACTTAGTTTGATGATACGATTCTAGACTTAGTTTGTTGTCTTTGAAAAAAAAAAACTACTGGATAATTATCAGCCAGAATATCTTGTCTTTGGAATGCAATTTGAATGTATCAGTTTTTATGTTGTATAGCAAGATTCTTACATCATAACAATGTAATTACAGTTACGCATAATATCTACCGTTTTAAATACAGCAATTTGGTGCTACAATTAAACTAAATTATCACATTATTACGCTACCCCTATGTAACATAACTTACAATAAAGTATGTAAGAAGCCTTTAAGTACAAGAACAAGTTTATAACAAAAAGTATTTTCGATATAACTATCAGTTTCAGGTAAAAAATACCGAAAACATATTTACCATCCTTTCAGACGTTTTTTTTCTATTCGTTGATATAGAAATTTCCAATATTGTTGAAAACCATATTATTGTTTAGTTTCTTATTTATCATTTTTGAACAAAGACTTTCGCTTGAAACAGTACTCCTTTCTTGTTGATTATGTTTATTGCTCTTTATTATTATTCTTTTATGCTATTCTGTTTCATTCTTTCTTTATTCTAACACTTTCTTATTTCCTTATATTTTAACATTTCGATATTTTGCACATTTTAAGACATGCTAACGTGTTATTTTATACGTAAATAATATATGTTTTTACTGATTTTTGAATCACTAGTCTTGTGTTTTCGCTTTATCGAGTCAAGTGAATATCACTACTGCACCTCTTATTTCCATCTGGTTTTAATGGGTACCGTAATCCTGATCTTTACTTCCTTAATAATAGTAGTTTCTCTAGAAAACAATTCGTTTATTTCAATATTGGATCTATGTATCTATTATCGCTTTGAAGGTTAATTTCTTACAGCGTAATATACCATGATTATCCCTAAAGTAAGCGCGCTAAATATATTTTGTCGTTACTACGCGTGGTATGATCATTTTGTCGCCCTCATGGTTTTTGTTTCTATATTTCATGTGTTTTTAGTAAGAATGTGAACAAATATGTAATGTTTTATCTCACGAATTCTCATGTCGTAATTTTCTTCATAATGGAAACTAAAAAGATATTTTAAATATTAAGTAAGATTGCTGAAAACAAAAGATTGAAATACCTATTTCCCTTCGGATTTGAATTGATTGCGTAACTTAATCGATCGCGGAGTGATTTCCTTGTGAAATCCAGATTTTTCACTAGTTTGAATGTAACACAAGAAATGATGCAAGAAGAAATGCTAATGCTAAGTAGAGTTAGTGAAAAATCAGACAATTCTAGTAACAAACAATTTAATTTCAAGACATGGAGGAACGAAAAATGGAAGGAAACGAAAGGCTGGGCTCCTTCGGGAAGCTGAGGAGAAGAAGAACAGCCCAGATATTTCGCTCTTTACCCCCTTTCTTCTGCTTTCTTACGCACACACACACACACACACACACACACACATATATATATATATATATATATATATATATATATATATATATATATATATATACACGTGCTTATACGTATATAGTCACCCATGTTCTCGCATCACACACATTCAATGAATCAGTCACGTAAAATGGACGTCGGATGTCGTATATTTTGAAGGGGGTTGAACTGCTGAAATTGTGTTACGAATACAAAATGTTCAAGTAAGGAGGAATGCTTTCTCCAGATTTCAACTATTCATACATGGGTAAGAAGCGGATGAATTTGTGATTGTGAATATGTTGTCACTAAATTTGTTGATTGAATTGATTAGAAATTAAATCTATGAGTGATTACTTCAGATTGTTTTATCCCAAGTTTCCCTATCCACATGTTTCTTTTATAAATACAGATTTGAAGTACTAGAGTGTCATATTTGTGGTATTTTTACAGGAATAACAATATCTGGGATAATAGGTATTTGTTCCATGGACAAGGTGAACTCATAATGGTTTAATCTTGTCTTCCACCGAATGATAATGACGTTGTAAGGACGGGACTAAAGAGGATTTGTTCATTACAAGGCGGTGAGCGTTTCCACTTTAGGCCAAATATAATATACAGACATGCTTCTTGCTCATTCTATTGGAAATACTCACAATAGGAGGCCCGTGGGGCATTTCTAGTCCACATCTCATCATAATAATCACATGCGAGAATATCAATAAAAGATAATAATTAAGATATTGAAAAAATTCATATTTTTCTCTTCTAAATTTCCCACTTTAGTGAGGAGAGTTCATATTGTGGCTACAATGTGCGGTGTGAGCCTCGGAGATCCACTAGATGACAATACCGTCGCTTTGTCTATAGTCAATTTCTTTTAGTAATCAATTTATTATAATTGAATACGTTAATACAATTTATTATTGTTTAGTTGCTCAGATTTAAATAAATACATTATTTCTAATCCAGATTTTATAGGATTTTTTTTCTTCACACAAAAATAATTATAAATACTTATAGTTAAGCAACAAGAAGGTTTAATTTTACTTTTTTGTTTAATTTTTTTAATATTCAAGAATGGGTGATCTTTCATATTTCGTATATTGGATAAAAACAGCTTCCTTCGCATTGATTGTCAAAGTAACTGAAACTAAATGTACATGTACGCAGATCTCTACAACGTGTGTGGAAGAGGAAAGAAAAAGAAAGACGTACAAACGCATTAAACATGAGAGAATAAGCAGGAACAGCATTACCCGTGTAAAGTCGGTTAAGTCAGAAAATGACGAAATTGAGTTTATAGAATACTCCTAAGTAGAAAAAAATCTATATCTTTGTATATAGTGGACTAAGTCATAACTCTATATCCAAGCAAGATATGGCAGTGTGCTTTTCCAGACCGAAATGTTAAGTGCGTATTTTGGTTGTGTAAAGATGGACAAGTCAAAACATACATCACTTGTCCGATTTTACACTACTCTAAGTATGTGTGCAAAATTGGTTAAGTCATGAAAGTTCTGACTTGACCGTCTTTAGACAGCCACGACACTCACTTCGTCTGTATCGGTAAGCTGGAGCATAAGGACTTGTGTGATTTTACATAGCTTTAACTACTAGTTCAGGTTGTTGTAAATAGAAATATTTCTTTTAAATAATGTAAATATTTCATAGTTGAAAGTAAAAGCTAAAACAGGTGGAAATGCTTTTCGTAAATATCTCTAGAAAGAGAGATAATTAACATTTTCCATTCACAATAGAAAAAATATGTACTAAAGCTTATCATTAAGATACATGTGATTAGAACAAGTAATCATCCAAGCATTCACCTGGTGTGACTGAGGCAATCCTTTACCGAGGGAGGCGAATACTGAGAGGATACTCCGGTAGGTACGAATTACCATGTGGCCTCCAACCAACCGGGATCAAGAAGGTGAATATCCTTCCCAGTGTTAGTCTAGTAAACCTGAGGAAAACCTTGCACCCTTCCACCCTCAGCAGAATAAACTTCCTTGAAGTTTATTCTGCTGAGAGTGGGTAGACGTTCATTTTTCTTTTTCATTTTTTCATACATCTCTGTGCAAAATTCAGAATTATTTATTTGAATAATTAACATAACTTTTACACAGTCAATTATCAATGATGGCTGACAATGATTGTCAATGATCTCCAGAAGTTATTAAGTATTGAAAATGACTTCTCTATTGAAGCATTTATCTCAGGAAGGGACTGTACGAATCCACACATTTTCTTTAAGTTTGGGCCGGTTATCTCTCGCTGATGTAGGTCCTTGAAAATCCTTAAACACCTCTGTTCTGTAGTTAGTTTTATGTCACTCTGCGATGAAACTGTCGAAGAGGTACGAATTAAATACACACAACTTATTCAACATATCGTCGAGTGATACAGATTGTATAGTTTTTTTCAAACATTAACTTTGTTCCAAACTCTCCCACTTTCGTTGCTTAGCAAATAACAAATAAAAGTTGATGCAGGCTGTCCAGTTTAGCTTTCCACAGATCCAAGTAACTGATGAAGTTTTCATAAAATGCACAAGTTGTTTGTTTCGAGAGCTGCAAATTACAAATATGTTCTGCCTCGGCAATATTATTCTGGATCTGTATGTCTGAGCGTGGCAGCAAATAAATCTTTTATCGTCTCCACTAAGTTACGATACAAACGCAGAATTCATTTGGTAGCTCAGGTACTGACACTTCGTCTCTTTTTTTGGACACTGCTCCGTTGAATTTAAATTTTAATTATATTTATTGCCTTTCGGTATTTTAGGTTCAGGCCAGGATATGGGAGGGGAAAGGATTCGAGAAATTATCGGCCAGGGCCTATGTTGAAAGCGCCATCCCAACATTTGCCTGGTAGGACTAAAGAGAAAACCTGCAAAACCTCAGTCAGGATAATCGGCTGCTGGGATCTCCCGAACCCAGGACCTCCCGAATGCTACGCGGTGGCTCGGTACTGCTCCGTTGAAGATAGTTGTAACATTATGTGTGCAGGAAGGGTGTTGGATCTACAACTACAGTAATTAATTATAAATATAACACTCAGGAGGACAACAACGAAAAACATGTAAAATTTGATTCAAATGTCCCAATCAAATTAAATAATATTGCCCTTTTTTGATGAAATTCGGGACTTTTAATATGTTTTTCGTGTCGCCGGGACACAACCCTAAAATTCGGTACTGTACCGGAAAATTCGGGACGTATGGTCACCGTAGAGATAGGTCGTTATATCAACCTACCGGCAATATTGAGATTCTTAATACCGTAGCTAAATTATCCTTTTCTGAACTCACGCTAAAGCAACTGTTATGTATTCGATATATTAAGCTTATAATACACTGTTTTTTTTATTTAATTTTAATGAGTTGAATCATTTCAATATTATCGCGTGAAAATGAAATGTTCGAGCAAACACAATCACACCAGTGAAACACTGCTGTGGTGTCATCTGAATTAAGAAGTAATACTATTGTGAGAAGCTGTAACTCATTTGAGTTTTGGTTTAAAGAGTTTAATTTTGTAAATGCACAGTAATATATTTTAATTGAGCCAATTAGTCGCCAATAAATATTAAATAAGCAGATATATTATTGCTGAAAACAAAGCAACGTTCATCATACACGTTGAGTGTTCTGTCATCTATTGAAAAGAATAATACTATACTACGAGAGACTAGAACTAACAGGATATACTTGTCTATTTTATATTTATACTAGCAAAAGTAAACGTCTGTTAGTGCGGGGTGAAGAAGTTGCTGGCAACAGTCATTGGGCCATTCATCACTACTCGTTTCCACGTGGCGGGCTGGGCCCTTAAATTGGTAAGTTTTAGGGGGCTGCGTTCCCTTTATCTTAACCAAACGCTGTTGGGGAGGGGGTCGCTCCGATCTCATGGTGCAGATACACTGTAGCTATTACTACTACATCTACAAAGTGACATTGAAATAGAAAAATAATCGTAATGTTTTATATATAACTGGAAATAGAAGTTGCACAAAATATTTATATTATTCTGCTAATGCATGTCCTCTCCAACTGTTCCATTTACGTATGTATGTGCTACACATGGATTGCTTTTCTTCACTC
>JAGDQP010022844.1:0-29918 GCA_022664845.1 Lepisma saccharinum | reverse complement strand
TAACGGAGAGACAATAGGCATAGTTGATGAGTATGTTTACCTAGGCCAGCTTAAAGCATCGAATGCAAAGTTGACTGATGGAATAAATAGAAGATGAAGAATGGCGTGGAGTTCTTTTGGAAGACTACACTTTATTTTCAGAAGCAAACTTCCAATGTGTCTGAAGCGTAAAGTTTATAATCAATGTGTCTTACCTGTAATGATGTACGGCTGCGAAACTTGGACATTGAATGCGCAAACGACTCAAAGATTGAGAGTTACACAAAGAGCAATGGAGAGGTGTATGTTAGGAATAACCAGGAGGGACAGGAAGACAAATGAATGGATTCGCGCACAAACAAAGGTAGAGGATGTAATCAAGACTGCGAAGAAGCTGAAGTGGAAATGGGCCGGTCACATAGCTAGACGAACAGATGGAAGGTGGACGACAAATGTACTACATTGGATTCCTAGAGAAAAGAAATGCCCGAGACGACGTCCAAATGTAAGATGGGTAGATGAAATCAAGCGTTTTTCAGGAGCTACTTGGATGAGGATATCAGCAGACCGAGATATGTGGAAAGAAAAGGGGGAGGCCTTCATCCAGCAGTGGATAGAAAACGGCTGAATATGATGATGATGATGATGTATTAATTAGTTTTTGAAAGGAGTTGAGCAGCCAAGCTGGACGATTTCACATGGACTGACCCACATGTATCGTGTCAGAAACCCAATATTCATTTGGGGACACACCCACGCTATTGGGGAGGAGGGAAAGGTTCCCCTGTGCCCTCCCGTGGCTACACGCCTGAGTAACATACCCGAGGAAAAGTTAGAAAGTGAGCGAAAACTTGCTGCGAAACTTTCTGAGCGAAAACTGAGGATGTATGACCGGGGAAAGGGAGGGAAAAGGATTTGGGAATGTGTTGACTACTGCATAAGTTAAAGGTATCATCCCGGCATTTACCTGGTGTGACTGTGGAAAAACCCTGAAAAAACCTCAGTCAGGATAGTCGGCTGGGATTGAACCCATGAGCTCCTGAGTGCTAAGACAAACAACACAGGATGGGTCAAAAGTCCCATACATCTTTTTATTTCAGAAACGGAAAATAAAATAAAGTCAATCGAAGAATAGGTGCAGCCTTCATGTTTTATATTTCTAGAACATGATAGCCATAATAAGACTCCATATTAAAGGCAGTTCGTTATGTTGTAATATGAAGACGGAACATTAAAGGAAAACAACTTTTTCAAACATGGCTTTTCCATATATATATACCATATACCCCCATCTACGGGGTACAAAAGACCACGCACAGCTTTTAATTTTTCATTATTTTTTTATCAGTGTTCCAATATAGCTTTGATCTCCAAATTGTGGCCACTTGTGGTTATAGGTTTGTGCTTTATAACGGAAGATTTTTATCCTCATCTTACCATTAGAACAAAAAATATGGTTCAGTATTGCTTAATGTGCCCTCCTCGCCCCGCTCTCCCCTACTTCTCTATGACTAACCAGTGATTTCCATTATTAATACTAATTATTATACTCATGCTGGACGTCTCCAGGAAAAATAACGGTGAGAGAAGGCAAAACACCTACTATATAATTATTTCATTAACTTGGTGTTTTTATTTCACGCACAATATGCGTGAAATTGAGTATCGATATGCATTGATGCACAACACTTATATCTAGCTGTAACATATGTATAAGTGAATTTGTATATTGTTTTAACTCAACCTTGATTCTATGAAAATAATACAAAAGTGAGACTTTGTGGAAAAGAAAAGTTTCTCTTCTCTTCTGCGTCAAAGTTTCTATTTTATTCAAGAAAAAAGAGACAAAAAAATGTGTCAACCCACTGACGAGCTAATCTGTAAATACTTTTTTCGTATTCATGAAAGCGTTGATAAATATAAAGTTCTGTTGATATTCATCGCAAATTCGTGTCAATATGAGTAAGTGGATCACGTCAAAAAGATATTTTCATACATCACTGACAAAAATGTACGAGCGAAAGTCATTAGTACACTTATAATAGGATTTTATAAGCAAGTATGTTAAGATATTTTTAAGTTTATTGGAAAGTTGTATTATACGCAATAGTCATATCAGTACATCAGGTTCTGTTTACTTTCCGACAGTTGTTATTTACGATTAACTTTGAATGTAGAGTCATGGAGGTTTGGTAACGAATTGGTTTGATTCAATTGATTCTTCTTGTTCAATTGTGAACTTGATAGGGATCAAAATACGATTATTTGTTAGCCTAGGTAGGGGCAGTAACTCTATAGAGAAAGTTTAACACAGACTACTACTGTAGTTTTGTTTCTAGGGACTTATTAGGAAATTTCAATTATAACAGCTGTTGACAAGTTAAATATGGAAATATGTTGTCTGGCACATTAGGAATATAGGATATGATTAGTATTACAAGGGTTCTGCGTAAGACAAGCTGTATGTACAGTTTATGACGTGTTTGAAACTCCATTCGGAAGTTATGGTCATGGTGGGAGTACGAGTAAATCATGGCACAACACACATGCTTTCATCGTCGTTTTCAAATCGCTCTCCCTTAATTCAGACTTCAAATGCCGAAAGAGATAAAAGACAGCTGCTGCCAGGTCTGATGAATAAGGAGAGTAGCTGATAATTCTCAACATTAGTTCATCTGCAGTGCACCTGGCGATGTGAGAGGTATGTGTGATGTTCAATTGCTGTTTCTGCCGTCACTCTGTCCAATTTCTAACGTCACAACATCCAGCTGGAATGAGACAGAAGGGGAAGAAAATTGAGTCAACTTGTAATAGTGTTTAAAGTATTATATTTGAGCACAATATTACGTTTCTACGTGCCAGCTTATTATGATTTTGTAAATTCCGCTTGGATTTCCCTCGTATTTATAGTATGTACTTATGAATATTTGTTAGTAAAAGAAGTGAACCTTTAACTACCCAGGCTACGTATAGCGTATTATTCAATCTAATTACTAGGTGGATACAATTAACTATGAATTTTGGTGGAGTTACAATGTAACCTAACTAAACGTACTTACTCTAATCTTCATTGTATTTGGAAAGTTAGTTACTGAAGGCAAGCGTTTAAGATGTGTAACAATGGCGACTTTGGATTTAGGATTCGAACTCACTGAATGAATAATTAGAAAAGGAATATCACGGACCAGAAGTTTATCCAAAGATATCATTGTATCGTATCTCATGTAACTATTCTTTGTGATTTGCAGTAGGATTAGTGGATTAGCATAACCCAGCTATGGCAATAGAATCAATCATATTAAAGTTACTCTTGTGGATCTACGTGGTGTCAAATAAGATAATAACTTGGATGGTAAACATTATAATGAAGAGTTGCAAGGAGTACTACAAGCAACAACGATATATATTTTTCAAATTGTAGCAAGGACCTAAACAGGGCTTATTTAATTTTGTGGCTACTGTGACTTTTGTCGCGTACTTATGTAATTTTGGTGAACAGCACGATACCATAGTTACTAAATCAATGTATTCTTGGATTGAGTAACTTCCAGTTACAAACAATATTACTAGCTGAGTAAGATATGACGCTTAATAACGCGGTACATCTGATGTTAATTTGGGAGCTAGAAGAACAAATTCAAACTAACCTTCTCGTCATTAAAAATGCAGCACCAAGAAGGAGAGAAGATAGCAGCCTCAAATTTGGCAGATAGATACCGTAAGGTACAAGTAGCAAATTCTCTCTGTGCGATGCGTGACTACGTGGCGACAGCGGGACAGAACTGTCGAAGGTCAGTAGTCTGTGGGCCCACCATGGGCGTTCAGAACGGCTGCAACACGGCGAGTTATAGGGAGAATGAACCCTTGGAGGTCCTTCGACAAGATGTCACAAGTTTTTTGCCAATCCAAAGATCCGGATGGCAGTAAGTCCAAACCCACAAATTTTGAATTGAATAACAAAAAGAAAAACTAAGCGAAATATGATACTAAAATCTGGACGCACTTACCAACTGAGGAATATCTGAGGAAGAGCTTCGGAAACGTTTCGGCCAGGACTCAACGCGGTGCCCCACACATTTATGATCCAGCAGAATGCACACACTACCTTCAAGACCATACGCTACCATACTGCATTCACTCTAATATTCGAAATTCCCTTTCAAAATTGTGAACGCTATTGTAATTGTGATTTTCAGAAATAAAAGAATCAAATTATTCAATTAATAATTTATAACAACGATTAATCTGGAGAAATCATACAATAATAACAACAATAACATGATTGATTTCGTAGTATATATGACCGCAATCTGAATACTGGAATTTTCTCAATATAACAACTAAACGAACGTTGCAAATTACAAATTTTCTGTATAAACATCGCAATAACAAAAAGAATCTTGTAAAGTTACTCAATATCGTACACACACAAACACACACTATTCGGACCTCTGAAAAATAGTAATAAGGCTAAGGCCAATCATTCAACAACTAGTAACCCAATCGTCGCGTAAACCAGGAACCAATTAATATGCAATTATAGCCCATACGTCTATGACGTTGAATTCAGATAATCCCTGTATCACGAAAAGAAAAGAAAAAACATGGAATCGCAGAATAGTCCAGAAATATTCTGAAAAAAAAAAGTAAAACTAAATTCCCTCGCACTCTGAAATGGAATCTTAACAATTTTAATGCCCAGTTAAACAATAAGCGAATACAATTATTCCAGGTATCATTCAAGGAATAAGGAAAGGTGGAATTCTCAAACTGTGGCCTTCTAGTGGTAAGATTCCCGGGATAGCAAAAGTGAGAAAATCCACTTTTAAGCCTTCAAGCCTGAAATGAGGAATTAAATATAAACGATTGAGCAAATAACTACCTACGTTACTCAGCTTATGGCTGCACTCCAATACTTTACCCTATATGACGAACCACCAGGCATGTGGTCTAGTAAACCCCAGTAGCTCAATTTTCGTGGGCAGAGTTTTCTCTGAATCCATAGCCATTTTCTTCTCCTATTCCATCGTACATTTCAATTAACACTGCTATATATAATAAAGGCAATACAATTATAGTCATAAAACAACTTCGCAAATATTGTGTATTTCTTCACACAAAATAGGCCATCGATTCACTTCTCACAAATTTCGTATATACTTGGCTTTTTGCTAACACTCATTTAAGTACAACCTTGGCCTTATGTTACCAACTCCTGTATGAAGAAGTCGAGTTGCTCCCGGCTTCTCCTTCAAACTAGTTTACAATTTCTCCGCTAGAACGCGTTGGTAACTATGATAAATTCTTTGATATTTCTATTCAGAGGTTCGTGTTTTCAACCAACTTTCTGAGTGGTAATGACGAGAAAAATTAAGTCATTACAATGTTGAAAACATATTGTATTTTAAACCATATTTCAACAAACATTTAATTTCGTTAATAGGGTGTTAATGTGAAGTGTTTTCAACTATGACATAGATTTCAACTATGACGCATTTCATACACGGGTTTTTCTAAGGTGATATATTACACATAATGAGAAATACAAATTTAGCAGTGCAGCGATGGTCAAAGCGTTAAAGAAGGAAAAATGCACATAATAAAGAAAGAAGAAAGGTATTCTTTATTCTTATTCTTACATGATGGTCATACGACACGTCTGGATTAGTGGCAACTGCGTTTAAGACTGCCTTTTACTACATATACCATAAAAGAGTAGTGACGAGCAAGCAACGAGGAGTGCGGAATGTTCCAGCTTCGAATCTCACAGTAGACGGTTGGATAATTTACTGTTGAAAAATTAATACTGTATATCACGATAAAACCAATGGACAAAATGCAGCTAAATATGTATACTAATAGATAGCAACCATGCTCTGTATTGGTCAACTTAATCCGTTTCTTCATCGCCCGCTTCTTAATTTCAACATGTTTCATCTCAACCATTATTCAACGTCGAATAAACCGTTGAACAACGTTAACGTTTCGGTACTAATGTTTAATTTACGTATTTTCAACGTATGTATTCTGATGGGGATGCAGTAAGCGGAAGCAGCAGCAAAGGACGTTGTGCAAATATGCCTCGCTCTGCCGGACGACGTAGACCGTTCGTGGGGCACTTGGCGTTGTGCAACATCCGCCAGTGCGTGCACCAGTGTTCAAAATGTGGCTGTTTGAACTTTGATCCGCCAGGGCCAAGCCGTCTGCCCTCGCGGCCCGTGGTATGACACGATCGTTGGGATCCGGCATGTCGTTGCGTAGTGCCTTCGTGGAGCCACCGAGTCCATATGCGCTGCACTTTGGACGCAGTCCGTCCAATACGGGCACCAATTTCGCGGAAAGATAAACCGCACTCACGATACACCACAATTCTTAAGCGATCAGAGGTTTAAACGTGCTGGCAGGACTTCCGGATTCGAGGACGAGGCATTTTTCAACCATATACATACACTTACGTCACACCAAGAGTCGCGTACCACTGCACTGTGGCTCTCGGGCCTACCTCCAATTGCTGTTCCTAGATAACATACCCGGCATCTCTGATGCGTCACGAAACTGTCGTGCTAATCAGTTGATTATCTTGCCATGTTCTACATATTCTACAAAGTTTGCATTAATTCAATGTGTTCTTCTTGTGTAGCATTTTTAATTGTGAGCAGTGTAGATACCCATTCTTTTCTAAAGTATTAAAAAATTATATACTATCTCACATGACAGCGGTCTTACTTATCTTCTCTCACAATCACTCATTATAATTACCTACTAAGTTAAATTGTATGCATTAAATGATCTTCCTACATGCACGCCAGGACTTTCTGACTTTATAACATATTGAATGTTAATTTTCGCACTAATGAACGCCTACCTTTGTTTCTATTACCTGTTCCGAGAGCTAATAGCAGAGGAAATTACTTGTATTATATCAGAATTCCAAGCATGTTATTACAAAATAAATCATGTTTAAGGTTACGAACACTTTATCATCCTCTAACAAAGCTTACCGAATTTTACTTGTCCAAAAATGCATTTGTGGAAATTTACCAAAAAAATGGTGAAAATCCTAGTCACAATATATCTGATATGTGGAATATTGGTATGTCCTGGAAAGGAATATGATATAATTCCATAGAATGGTTATTCATTTCCGCCCACTTTTCGTCCAGTTACCAGATCGAGAAATGAAAGAAAACAACAAAAAAACGTGTCTTTGTTGGCTTAGAACGCTTCCAATAGATCGGAAGCGTGTTACCATTCTCTCCTCCAAATAGAATGTTAACCATCAATATATCTACTTTATACACACTTCCCGATCATCAATCATCTTCTGCATGCCACCACTGTAAGTTGTGTAGCAAGTTAATGAATTTTGACTCATCCTCCCGCGCTAAGTTCGTCTACGCGCTGCCGTGTCAGTTGCCGCAGTTGGTTTCTAAGACTGCGTAGTTCGTCATCAAAGCTATAAATTTCTTCATCCATCTGTACACATTGCTCTTGCCAATGATGTCGTCTACGTAAATATTATGTAGATTTGTCTAAATGACAGACACATAAGACAGGCACCCCTTCTTCATCAAGAACTCAATGACAGCATTCAGTTTTAGCTTAAAATTCATTTGTCATCTTCAATGAAAAGTCACAAAGGATGGATCAAGTGAATTTTTGACGAAAATATGGAAGAAAAGAAAATGATTATAGGAATAAGAAACAGGAAAACATTCTGTTGAGGTGTATATTGCATACTAATGGTCTGCAGAGAAGAACCATAGAAGGAAAAGTGTAAGGAAAGAGAAACGGAGGGGGAAAAAGGAAGATTGTAATACTCAATAACATTAAAAACTGAAGAAGCTGTAGGCAGATTAAGGAACATGTACAGAATAGAGAAGAATGGAACGAGTCCAGTTGAAAAATATTGTAATATAGATCCACTAAATAATAAGAAGGTATGATGTAACATACACATCGAGTGTACTGAATTTGAGTTAAACATCTATCACATGATTCACCAGTTACCTTTGTTACAGGCATATAATTTAGCATTTTAAAAGGAAGAAAACAGATATTTGCTTCTAACAAGAGACTGTTCCTCAAATGAACTAAAAAACACACTGTAAGGATAGTGAAAGTAAGTGTTATGAAGTCTCCAACTTGTATTTTAGTCTTCTCAGAAGAAGAACTCATGAATGCATCTGGCTTGTAGTATACAAATAAGTGTTAATGAACAAAAAAGATGTAAGAATAGTTCTTCCTATGTATAACATACTTTTTTTTATTAATTAAATCAATTAACAATCTTTTTTTCTTGCCCTAAGTGCAACCACCCTAACTGTTTTTTTTTCATAACTGTAAATACTTTCACCAAAAGGTGATACACTTTACTATTTACCATGGCAGAAATCGAGCTAATAAGGAAGACATGAAACCAGTAGCTCTTCTTTAATGACCGCCCTGGAAGAGAGTTAGTTCTCAACATACTTCCACGCTGCTCACGTTATTTTTTTTAATTGATTTAACATGAAACAAGAAGACTGTCCAGTACATGAAGAAAGTATGGTCTTCTGTCATTTTTCGAAAATACACATCGGAATTCCCGAAGTGCAGTGACATAGGTCTCGTACTTCAAACTGATACTTGGGTACAAGAAGTAAGTTCAAATTCTGCTCATGCCAGCTATCTTGACTTGACTAAGGTTTTCCAGGACTTTCCTAAATTCCACCAGGCGAGTTCAGGGTTGGTAACTACAGTGTTATTCACTATTACGGAAATCATTGCATCTATAGCGTCATAGCAATGTAGCCTCTATATTGATCTCTGCGTACATGTAGCTAAGTGTTGTTAGGTTCGATTAGGTCAGTAGAAGATGTAATCTAAATCACTTCGCAGTTGTAATGTTATTCTATGTAACTCCAAGTAGAATTTCAGCTGACATCTTTTGATTTCAGTTATGCTTAAATTGTAGATGAACAATAATGAAAACAACAAATATAGAAGTATATTGTTGATGATTCAAATTTGCCTCCGCTTAATAACTAAAGCAACAGACCCAAAATCTGAATTAAGTATGAAGCGTTCACAATTTACCTTGACAGAAACAAACTTAAAGCTTATGTGTACAAAATTAAGATAATATTCAGAGAAGATGTACAAAAGCTTAAAATAAGCTAATTGTATTGTACGTGCAGTGCAGAACAGATGGTCTGGTAGCTTTTTACTCTTTGATCTAGAAGCTGTGATTGCCAAGGGACGCCATACCTCATATTTATGAAGTTTGGGACGTAGATGTCATTACAGCACATAAATACAAGTTAAATAAGAACGTTAGTTTGCAATTCGGCGACCTAGCAGTTCAAAAATGGAAGGTGTTGTACGGATTTTACCTGACTTACGAATGTTTGGACTTTTATGTCCTTTGGTGCATAAAATACTGTAACAATTTGCAAGTATACAGCCTTGACGCTTTATTGTAGAAGAAACATATCATTTTCCATGCTAATGGTTTTGAAACCAGAAGGCAGGTGCAGTAGTAGATAGAAAAGGAGACCTTGAAAACTGCAGAAGATTCATCACATGTTTCTCTCACGGTTGTGAGAACAAAAAAAATAAGATCATCATCTACTTTGCTGCTAAATACAAACTATATTTTTTACGCATTGTAATGGTGCGAACTTGCGAAGTAATTTTTCTCAATGAGCTCGTGTTAGCTTTTGTTTGAGGGTAGTCATTGCGTAATAAAGGAAC
Source organism: Lepisma saccharinum (assembly GCA_022664845.1). Lineage (NCBI taxonomy): Eukaryota > Metazoa > Arthropoda > Insecta > Zygentoma > Lepismatidae > Lepisma > Lepisma saccharinum. The sequence goes on along the minus strand of JAGDQP010022844.1, from coordinate 20,204 downwards.
TTTAAAAACAGCAAACGCTCCGCTTGTTCCAGTTCTTCCGCTCTGTGAATGGGGCCAAAAAATTACGCGTCAAACTCTGCTTTTAAAATAAGAATTTATGCAACATAAAAATCAGGAATTCAAAGCGTTTTACAATGCACTTTCTATCTCAATTAAAGCAAAGTTCGTTTTCTCAAAGGTTCTGTTCTACCAGTAGATAAATTGTCGGATATCGTGTCCTCAATGGGATTTGATACGCTAGAATAAAAATCGTTTTATATCTAGTGTTGCAAGAATGTGTGTTTGCATGCGAGTGTTTATATGTGTACATTTATCATTCAGTGGTTTTGATTATATTTAATGTCTGTGTTATTTCATATCTTTCATGTACGCTGTGAGAGGGCGTTTAGATATGCACCGCTTTGCGTGTTAACTGCTTATATGGTACGTACAATGCTATTAATGCTACAGGTACAGACACTTCAATGTGTTTGCTGGAGTATATGGGCTGTAAATAAAGTTTCCAAATTCCAACTACTATTAAAAGAATTCACACACGAAACAAATTTGTGTTAGAATTATTTATTTGGCTGGAGTGCAGGCTAAACAAACATAAGATTGGATTATTACAGATATTTCTTTAGTTCACAATGGTTTGTGGTGTCCTCAAATTTTGCAACGTTAATTTAACTCGTTTCCTGACGTCATACAATGATGAAATTTTGCGCAGCGACTTAAGTCGGGTGACAATTCAATAATCCATTGTTACTTTCATCCATTTTGATATATTTATATATTTTAAAAGCATATTTTAATATTTTTCTTAATATGGATTTTTTTTATCCTAAAATAAATACTAGCCTGTAACAATGTTGAGTTCGACTGTTCTCAGAACATTTTAGGATTTGGGTCACAAAATATTAGCTTGAGAAAAGTATCCGAACACCGAAATAACTCGAAAAAACTAATAAAGTAAGCTTTTAAAGACATACTTTTCTTAAACAATTCGTACTAAAAGGTAAAAAATAATTTTGTTTCTCTATGATTAAAAAGAAAAACATGTTGCGCGCTAATTGAAGAATTTATAAAGTGACTATATATGAAAGCGGGACCATGCTTTTCTTTTTAGTCATGCGTAAACAAAATATTTTTTGTTTTACTTTTTAGCACGAATTGTTTAAGAAAAGTATGTCTTTAAAAAGTTTTTTTTAATAGATAAAGTAAAACAAATTTAAAGAAATTGAAATTGAGCAACTTAGGGGAAAGAATATAATATTCCATTTATGCTTGTCTATTATATTGTATTCTAATTCTATTAAGCCAGCGTCCCTTTCAGTCTTTACTAAAATATCTATATAATTACAATTCACAGCCATAGTCACTGGATGAGGTCTCTCCCGGAGGGAGGAGTTCGTCTACTGCCGGAGGTATTCGGAGAGGTTGGTTGGACATGTTGGGAGAAGGGAGCAGAAGCTCTGAGCTGTGATCACCACTGTTTTTTTATTCACATCAGCTCCCCAATTGCATCACGATGCTGAGTAGGCACCGTTCCAGACCCTCTCGCTTTGGAAAAATCCCTTGGTAGAGTCGGGAATCAAACCAGCGATCCCGAACCCGTCAGCGACGGTAACCACTGGATCAGCACGGCGGTCATAAGGTACCACGGAAAGAAGTCATATTGAATTCAGAATTTGCAATTAAATCGTTTGAACTTTGCAAATGCATAATTTGGAATCAATAAGGACTTGATCATCGACTTCGAATTATATTTTCTAGTTCGATCATTGCGAATGAAACAGAATGTGTCTTCTGATTGATGTAAAAATTTTAAAGTAACTTTGACTGTAGTGACAAGTTTCGAGATACTGAGACTCGATTATTTTTTTAGTTATGGATATGGAAAACATATTTTTGTTTAGCAGCAAAAGCTATGTAGTACTTTCATTCTCAAGTAAATGAAATGTTATACATATGATATTTCTCAGCGTTATGAGGTGATACAACTAACTACACCCAAAATCAATCAAAACGGGCACTTATAAAACACTCCTTCATAGAGCACACACAATGTCCCAAACATGAGAGCAAGTACGCCTCTACAAGGATCTGAGAAATAAATATCCACACACATTGTTGGAAAGAATACTGTACACCGACAACCAAGTTGACAAAGGAATCACGAACCACACAGAAATAAATTCCCCATTACAAATTGAAAACAAGCAAATGTTTGATTACCAACATTAGTAGAGAATCTCTACTTCAATTCTAAGTTATTAAATTAATTCTAGTACATCTATATAAAGATGAAAACGATCCAACTGACGGTTTAAATAACAGAAAATATAAGCAAAAATTTTCTGCCAATTAAACTGTCAGTTGGAATTTTAAAGTTTGAGTATTTTAATATACTAAAGTTTAAATCTTTAAATCAGAATATACTAGAATTAATTTCAGCCCATATATTTTTAAACTACAATAGAGGTTTTCTATATAATGTTGAAAGCCAAACATTTGATTGTTTCCATTTGGTAAAAGGAAACAGTTTATTTCTTTTTGTGCACGTACAGCTATTATAGGCATAAAAGGGATTTCAGAGAGGATTTTAAAAAATGTCTCCCACTATAATCACCCCAGAAGTCAGCAGAATTCAATACCAATAAATCTGACAGAGTCTAAATCATACAGCAAGATTATACCTTCAAACCATCAGTAAACTATTACAAGATAAACAAACATGCAATGAAACTGACAGACCACACAGAATATTTATATCTTTCAAACTTTAGCTCCACATCCTCGTCGCCTCACAGTCGCAATCGTATACCATCTCTTTCTAATATAAACGAGGTAATTGCCGTAGACACATCGAACTGGTAATAAGGAAGCTGGCTTGCCCTTGAGCAAGTTTGACGAACTGCTTTGCTATTATACAGACGAGCTTGCTGATCAGGAGGGGAAGCTTGGACGAGCAAGCTGATCAGGAAGCTCGATAGTTTAAGCCTTTGGATTAGTCTTCGAAGCGTCGGAAACAATCGTAAGAACAGTAGATAAAAGTCTGTATACACGTTTTAAGAATATGTAATCTTAATGTTGCGTATTAAGATGTTGTTATGTCCAACACTTACCAGAAACTCTATTAATGTTTCCAAAGCAATATGCCAGTAATTCTATGCATAAATTTCTAAGCCTTGTTTCAGTGTTTTCAAATTGATTTCGTTTTGGGCTGTTGTAAGAATCTGTATTGATATATTTTTTTAAAAAAGTTATCTTACTTATCTTCGGACGGCTGATGTAAGTGTCCAGATGGGTGGATATGAGCTACTACCATTAATTTATTCTATTAATCGACAAAATTAATCCCATGTTTCCCATCCGAATCAAAATTATTATTATTTCCCTGCAGAGACGGATTAAGGGAGGGAATCTAAAGAGGTTGCAGCCCAGGGTCCTCAATAGTTTAGGGGCTCCGCTAAAACTAAATTAGTTCATTTTAGCACTACAGTTGATAGGTAAAGGGCCCCTAACAGAGTCTTTAGCCCATGATGGGAATTAATAGCCCAGGGCCCCCCAAAACTTAATCCAGCACTGTTCCCACGAATATTTGATATAATCTCCATGCTCATCTTCGCTGAGTTATCCACTTTCATATCTAAGTAACGAGTTCAAGCACGCGAAGAGTCACAAGTATTTATAGAATACTTTCTGCTTAAGGCCGAAGAGCAGAGATCAAGAACTAACCTTTTAGCAGCAGTTACTCTACTTTCACAAGTCTTTCACTAATTAGGACTATCGCGAGCCTTTCATTGGTTAAGACTTTGGTTAACCATTGGTTAAGTATTGGTTAAGACTTTGGCGTCTTAGTGAATTGCAGGGACTGAATTATTAATGTGGCTCCAAGGTGCCAAGCGTTCCGGGTCCAAGATTACCAGGTAAAAATTACTGGAGCCAATAACTTCGAGGCCGAGAGTTCCTATTCTAGCAGCACAAGATATCGGGCCAATACAGGGCCAATCTTCATAGATATTGCTTATCTGTTTTCTGGTCGTAGTCTATATTAGATTATGCTGTGTACAGAGGTGTCATTTCAATTTCCAAAGAGAATTCCTGTTAAATATATCTGCCGCTCTTTCAAGATATCTCTAAATTATCAGAAGTTGCATAAGACTAAAGACAACTAAAGGTTTATGGAATGCTGTGTTTTGCCCCTTTTCGTAAATGCCATCCTTTCCATAGAGAGTAACAAAATGCATAATGTTATTTTAACGTATTCTTGGGTTAAAATTTTGTTCCAACTGTTGTAAATAACAATCCAGTTCATTTATATATTACCAGGCTATTATTAGTATTATTAATGTGGAAAGGAAAGTCAAATACTTGTAACAAATACTAGCTGAATCCCGCGGTCTCCGCCAGCACTATTTAAACATGGGTGGCAACACTGATTGAACTGACATGAGACCGTTGGAGGATGAGGACTTCCACCAGTATTTTTTTTCTTATCATGTTGAATAATGTTCATGTCAACTTTGGTGCGCATTTCAAGAAGATACTGACAACGTTTTACGTTAGTGTAGATCTAATATTATGAAGGTAACTTTAAGAACAGAAAAGTTATGTCATGTACAAACGTAACACAGTAATATGGAAGTAATTATACTATTTCAAACTTCCTACTTCTAAAGGTTGGTAATATCAGCGATTTATTTATAATATTTGTAGACATTCGTTTTTTTAGATAGCTTGTATTTAATCCTAAATATGTATTACCATATTACTCATATGACTATAACTATTAGACAAAATACGGAAATCTTGAGAATCTCGTAAGGAAACTGTCTCCGAAAATTAGCATGAAACATCCACAGTGTATTTATGATGTGTTCAAATGAACACTCCACTAGTACTACGTTTCGGAGTTTAGCGGAACACAAGTTACAGGACTTCAAAGTTTTCGAAAGTTTCTTCTGAACGCCTGAATGGTAGGCAACACTTCATACATATGTGTTGAAGTTATGCACTTCTCATTCACTTTTATATAAAAGGTTGCGCAGAAGATAATTTAAATGTAAGATTAAAGTTATTGATGAACTTTACGTGTTAATTAATTACTCTGATCCATGTCAAATGCGAATGTTCTATAAGTACAGGGGGACCCAAAGGAAACTTCTTATCCCTATGGAGATAAGACAATACAATCTCAGGCATCGATTGCATTGGAGGCTTCTATACAATGCAGGGACTAGTTCTCTTGTAACAGCAGTAAATAAGAACGAACTATATATCGTTTTTAAATAGAATGGTATCAAACATTTAACAAATTACATTTAAAAAATTCAGCTGATATTGTTTTAAGTTGGTATTGACGACAGAGATCTGAACTAATTTGTGACTTATCTACAACTTTTTTTTTATGTTGTCATTATGTTGACTATATTACTACCATGCATTTTAATCATCTATTTAAATGTTCCTTCTTGATCTCATAATATGATCTTAGTGAATAGTTCGTACATTTTTCTCTACATGACAATATTCTGCAGTACTTGACAATATTGTAATGCGTGTTTAATATAGAGAGAAATACAGTACTTCGTCATATATATATATATGTTCCTGGATATACACTGGATAAAATGGCCTTCAATCCTACTTTACACTGGCTAAAGTGAACGACTATGATTTAGCCCCCCCCCCCCCTGATTAAATCCTGGATCCGCGCCTGTATATATGTATATATATACATGACAAAGCACTGTATTGTTGTTTAAAGTTCTTCATAGTACTATAAATGATTATTCGCACTACTACTACTACTACTTGTTGTAGTAGTAGTATAAATTAAATGGAAGTATCATAGTAATAGTAAGAAAGAATTAATAGTTACTTGTCTTGTGTTTTGAACATGATCTCCAAGTCTCCTGAAAGTAGGCCTACATTGATTGTTTATTACATGAACAGACTCGTACCGAAAATATAATTTAAGCACTTTCATTATAAAAGAAATCTTTTAGAATTACGTTCTACAAATTCAGATGCAGTGACCACGCAACATATAATTTCGTATTCCTCTCAACACACAAAAAAATATAATTCTCTTTCGGTAAATCAGTTAAATTTGATACTGATTATTGATCTGTAAATTACCTGAACTTTAATAGACTTTCGCACACTCACACTCATTTATCTTTTTGTAGATAGATAAATACATAAATTATAGCGTTGATGAAAGGTCAGGAATAAAGGAAATTGAAATGAAATGAGAACAATGGACTCGAGAGAAAAAGGGTGTGAACTACAAATTCCCATAACATGAACGAGAAGAGAAATAATGTTAAACAAGTTCTGTCCATTAATAAGCCAAGGTTAGCTACATTTCTACTCTATCCGAAGGACTTTTACACCACTATTTTTTAAAGAGGATATCGATAGTTATAATCGCATTCATGCAGACTAAGAGAAAATTACTGATTGCAGACCAACTGCAACCGGAATTTCCTACAGGAGGTATAGAAGAAATGCACCCAAGCTTGACTATGCTTGCAAGAGCATATATAGAAGTTGGCATATGCAAAAAAAAGTGCTTTGTAGCAAAATATACTTTCTGATTCTATATACATACGTTATGAAAGTTTAAATCTCTACTGGACTGAGCTATTTCCAAATGTGTCATTTCGACTGATAAAAAGGATCCTGAACATGTACCACAGTAGCACACAAACGTGTTTTGAACGTTGGTTTTTGCTTTATTTCGTTGATTAACGGTTATCAGTTAAAAGGAATGTTTAATTTTAAATCATATTTCAACAAAGGCTTGATATTATTGATAAGATAATAGTTCAACGAGGATTCAACTGTTATTTTCAACTATGGTAAAGTTTTCGTCTCATTGAATTCTTTCTAACTTAATGGAATATAATTCGTAATTAAAAGCTAATTGAATGTCATTAACTATTATTTTGTGTCCTCTTTTGCGTGTTGAAAACACGTTGAATTTCAATCTATAATCCAATGAAAATTTGATTTCCTTAATAGGATGTTTATGTGACGTGTTTAAACTACAAATTTAATAGTACAGCGATGGTCAAAGTGTTAAAGAAGGAAAGGTGTCCATAAAAAAGAAAGAAGGAAAGTATTCTTTATTCTTTTGTTTATATGATGGTAAAACCACAGGTCTGGATTTGTGGCGACTGCATTCAAAATGGCCTTTTCCTACAAATAACGTTTTTGTAACATAAAGGGAATAATAATTGAGTAGTGACTGTCAAGGCTGCTCCATTAATGAGTGGTCAGCGTGTAGTGCGCAAACGCAGAAAGTTCCAGCTACGAATCCTATAGCATGCGATTCGACAATTTACTATTCGAAAATTAATATATAATGATGAAAACAATGGACAAAATACTGCTAAATGTGCTAAATGCTACCAATGGACAGCAACCATGCTCTGTTTTGGCCATCTGAACCTGTTTCTTTATCGTCCGCTTCTTGATTTCAGCTTGTTTCTTCTCAACCATTATTCAACGTCGAATAAACCTTTGAATAGGCAGACATTTCGGTACATTTACAACGTTTAAATTACGTTGCGGTACTAACGTCTAATCTATGTATTTTTTCAACGTATGTGTGCTACTGAGGTGGATATACAGGGTGGTCAAATTCCATCTTGCTTTCGAGGTACAAGGTTTCCAACTTAGAGCCGAAGAGTTATAATGGTAAAGACGAATTTTTCGCGATAAGTAAAAAACAAAACACCAAAGAAAAATAAAATAATATGAAATTGATTTGCATCTACACGGTGAGTATTAGGAGTTAAAACTTGAAGTCACCTGGTTGTCAGTATCGCCAACTTGGTACAACGCTTGCTTTTTCAAATAGCAGTATGTTTCAATATTTGGTATTCTATAACGATGATAAACATTGTATGTGAAGCACAGAATACAGTGATACCAACTTTAAATATAATAACAGGTTAAACGTTGAAATTGTCCAGATTAAACCTTTAAACTTATCGTTTCTGATTTATTGCGAAATATTAATTGTATGTACCATTGTAAATAGTCAATCTTCTAATATAAGTTGGGAGCACTATATATCATGGAAACGAAGAAGAATTGGACTCATGTTTATATCAGGTTTTTAAAATTGTTTTGGTTGTCAGAAATTTGGCTTCCGAAGTTTGTTCGTGTATTTCGTTAGCTGTCGTCACCCTCATAATGCAATTATATCAGGAGATAAATTACAGGAATTTTTATAATTGGTGCACGGATTACGACAGCACAAGTGTTACATTACAGAATTACAATTTTGGAAGACTACCTGAAACTCAAGATGTCTATGTTCTGCTGCCATGAACCTTATATAAAAAGTTTTGTACCAAAGACGACTCTCACCCAGACAATGAATAAGGATGCCAGATTTGGAATTTTATTTATGGCCAAAGATGTCAGATGACTGCGAGGAACTAATCCCATGAATATCGAATATGTGAGTTAGAGTTGCTTCTAGCTAAGTCCTTCATATCTTTTGCCTTCCTCAAAGAAGTTCCTATGACGGTTTCAAGTCTTTAACTTATGGCTAAGGTCAGGGACTTGTGAACAACACTTATGAAGAATGCAGATTCGAATCCTACTACCGGCTATTCTATAGTAAGTTTTCCAAGGTTTTAATCAGTTTTGTTAAGTCAGAATAGTACCTTGAATTAGACTCTGACCTCTACTTTTCCAACCCTTTTCCTAGATGATTCCTTGCCCAGGGACTTCATCATTCAAAATTGCGACGTTCTGATGTGTGTGCAGCCATAAAATTGAATTAAATTTAATATTGAAAACAGATAAACATATAAACTATAAAATAAAATCATATGTAAGATGACTGAAGAATTCAACTTCTATTTTGAAACTTCATTCTTCAGAAATGATGTGAGAAGATTTAAATGCACGCCGAACGAAGAAACAGTTTCCTTCTTCGGGCAGAGAAAGAGAAAATCCTTAAATAATGAAATTAATTAGCGTTTCACAAAATATTTGCGGTAAATATTTCCCAATGAATCATTTTTCCTTACTCTCATCAATTAGTGAAGATGAGAGACAAAGAAAATGAAATGGAGACGAGTTTACTTCCCATAACTTTCATAATTAATTTCACTTACCTCTCTCCAAACAATCAGAATTTGTTCCACCCTTCCCTGCATGCATTATTGCATTTCATGGGATTTTGTTTTAATTAATAGTTGAGTATCATCAACAGAAACATTTACGCAATCGTTATGGGAAGATTGGGCGAATTAACACTTGTGTTTGTGGTGAAACACTGGAGTAAGAACCAGATTGTAAGTTCCGGATTGAATTTATTTAAGGTTAATGTGAAGCAACGATCTGCAACAAAAGATGGCAGCACTATCTCCATATATGTCTAATGTATTTTTATCGTTGCACGAAAGAATGATGCTCCTACAAATTCAAGCCTAGAGAGTACTAACTTTATGGGAAGAAAGTTAATAACCAATTCAAGATAAACTTTATTTTTATATGGACCAGTCTAGTAACTTTGGACTTGGCCCGTCACGATTCGCCCTTTAGCTGTTAAAATCCACACCCATGCCCCGGCCGGGACTCGAACCCGGGACCTTCAAGCAGATGGCAACCACCGCAGACCGCTCGGCCACCCGGCCGGCGACCAATTCAAGAGTTCGTATCAATGCCGATTTTTAATTTTCTTCTTTGTTCTTTGCTGAAAAAGCTTCATTGTTATATGATTTGATATTCACAACAGAAATCAAGCGATTTCAACAATGAATGTTACATTTTTATTTCCAAAATGTAACAAGCAAGTGAATTGAAGACGTAGAAACCATTAAAGAAAATACGGTAAATTGCACTATGCAATAACCGTTGGATAAAGGTTGAATCAGAAGAACCTATGGAGATAACTACGTATATGACAAACGAGATATATGATTTGTTTATATCTAATTCAGAGTGTAACAGCCTAGTTGCTGTTCCATTTTTATATTTATTTTCTCCCCTTTTATTTTCTAGTCTCCGTTTTGTTTTCTTTCTGTGTGTTCTTTTTAGCTCATTCTCTTTGGTTGGTTTTAGACTCTTTGAGCGTGTTTCGTTTTATTTCTGCTTTGGATTTTTAATCGTTATCCATCCAGGTTTTCGTTAGTCACGCAGCAATGACTTGGATCTAACGCTTGTTTTTAATTAGACCCTAGTCAATGCTTCGTGACTTGTTTTTTGCTGATTGGTGTGAATCAGCTTTCTTCTCCGTTTGCTGGGAGAACTGCTCTCAAACGCCATGTTAGTTTAGTTCCAATTTTAAAGACGAGACGAATGGACGTATGGGCTTTCCGTCATCTGTACTTCCTAAGCCCTGTCAACGAGAGGTAGATATAAACACCAAATTTAATATACATTCTGATAATATTTCGATTGATTTCGTCCGTTCCGGAAAATTATATTAAATCGTATTAAGAAGAATAAAACCGATATAAGCGCAACCAGGACTTTTCAGCGGTGACATTGTTTCGAAATTTTTCACTCATTAAATTTATATTTTCACTGTTAAAAAGGTTTATTCAAAAACGAAAAAAAAATGCTCGAATTTGAGAAAATTTTGGGCTCAATCTGGCTCCGACTAAATTTTGCTCAATTTTGAATACGTGATAGTGTTCAAAAAATGAGAAAATATTTCTCGGATAATGAGAAAAAAAGTCTCAAACACGAGATAAAACTACTCGAAAATAAGTTTAAATTTCAGCTCAAAAATGAGAAAAGTTGGGACTATTTTCAGAAACGAGAAGAAATATATTCAAAAGTGACGAAGCATATGCTCAAAATGTTGAGAACCTAATGACTCAAAAGGTAGCTCCGGAGCTACGAAAATGAGAAAATACTTAGTCAAAATTGAGAACATTTGTTTCAAAGTTTTGAGAGGGTAATCACTCAAAATCGATATCAGAGCTAAGAAAATGCCAAAATAGTTATTTGAAATTGAGAGAAACATATTCACATTGTGAGAAGGAATTTACTCAAAATGACGTTGAGAGCGAATGAAGATAAGAAAATATGTATTCAAAATTGTCCCAAGTATAATCTGCAGTGGGATTACAGACCTCTAACAAACAGTAGAGAGAGAGCCTTATCCGTGATCACACCAGTGTTGAGTGTTTCTCAGCTCGTTTCTGCAATCACATAAAAGCCCTCTCCTACGCCTAACTAAAGACAAACGCAGGCGGCAAAGATAAAAATATTAATTGAACAGAGGATAAATATAAATATACCCTATACATGCTGCACCATGCATACATAATTTATAATCTTGCTGTACATATCCATCTGAGGTACATATCATTTTATAATACTCCATTGTGTTTGTACAATCGCTTTAATCTGCATAACGAATCATTATTAAACATATTTAAATCATGTGCCAATAGTACAACACAAAAAACAACAATTTAGCATAATACAAAGCAGTTACTCACTTCAACTTTGCATCATTAAAAGTAGAGACATGTATTGACAACACGGGAAATGCAACAGGACAGTATGTTATGAAACTCATTCACCTTTATTCGGAGTTTATTACTACCACAACAGGTAAACACACTTTATAGTCTTACGAAAAATAAATCTTAGGAAGCAGAAGAGTTAAACTTAAATCTCGACAGTATGTTTTATTTGTACCGCGATCACGCCCGCGTATGGATATCACATGCAGTCGCAGCGATACAGATTGGACTGTCCGAGAGAAAATTTAGTTCTTGTTGTATGTTTGAGATCATTGCACTTGTTTACGATATTCTTTTAAAACGCTTGCCAGATAATACACTATGTCTACATATTTCATTTAATTATCTCGCAGGATTGTAATATTACCTTTGCAGAGACACACAGTTTAAATAATTGCATCAGTTGAAATTTGAAAAGTACGCCTTAGCTCGTATTTGAGAATTACCATTCTCAAATTTTAATTTTTGAGAATATTTTTTCTCACTTTCAAGTAAAATTTGCTCGATTATTTTTGAATAGGAAAATTTATTCATTTCTGAGGAAGTCATTTTTAACAGTGTTGTTTTGAGATTATTTATCGAAATGTACAGTATGTTCTAAATTTCAGTATGGGGCTGCTATTAACCGAATTCTTACATTACAAGTACCGGGTCGTTAGATTTTAATAATCATATGCCAATTTTTCGTCTCCAGTTTTCCAAATCTATTCGAAATTCCCGGTTAGCCATGTTTGACAGCTACTGCATACTCATTAGCATTACTTAATTAATCAAATTAGCAACTCATTACTATCAAATCATTACTTAATCAAATTAGCAACATGTCTGTTCGACTATCTTTGCGTACCGTTTCGATGTTAACAGTAAATTTAATATTATTCGACTTGGTTCGATAATTTTGGTTTCAACTCCAGCCACTATTCTCCTATGAAAAAGTCATATTTTATAATATTATTTTGTATTTTCAAGATTTATTCAGAACTTCTTTTGTATAAGGTACTAATCATCTGTAATGACGTCACGCAATTAATAGAACTAAATTGATTCTTTCTGCACCATGTATTTTGGACTACAACTTCTTTCGTGTAAGTAATACTGTGACAAAACTTTTCTAAATTAAATAAAAATGTTTTGGAAATAATTTGTGAAAATATCAACAAAATTTATTAATTATTATAGAAATTATGGACATTTGTATCCGTCAAGCTAACTTTGAGTTCTGCTTAATTAATTCAATGTATACCAGCGATTCAAATTTGTTTGTTCCTTCAACTCGACAGTAATTCTGTTCAGATTCTTATGATATTATCATATCCGAAAACGTGCAATATGTAAATTCAAGGTAATAAATTGAAATTCTGAAATGTTTATATTTCTTCGAACAATCTTGTGTTTATGTTCAGTGGGTGTAGTAAAAAACCTCTCAGTTAACCAGGTACGATCTAAGGCATTAGTTGATAATCCTCTTACAGTAAGTATTTAGTAATATTTGTGATGTGCAGTGAGTTATTTAATGTTTGACTTGATATTCATTGGAATTTAACTACTAATCGTTACGTGAAGTTGACAGCAATTGATACTAAATTATTTCTGTGTTTCGGTAAACCTATCGTTTTGAGTGATACGTTTTAATTAGATTAGATCGGTTCATAAATCCGTAGGCCAGTGGTAGGATTCTTTCGCCAGCTGAGAAGTGATAACTTGGGAAAGGGACTATATATTGAATTTCTGGTTATTTCTGCGTTGACATATGAAGTGACTCCAGCATGTGATTTGTGTGAATATATATTATTTGCATTTGTGCATTATGACACTACGTTTGGATTGGGTTGCGACCGTCATTCGTTTGTGTTCGTTCGTCTTTATTTCAGGAATTGCGATTCCAGACTACAGGTTAGCACATTAAACTCAAGGAAAAGAATTCCGCTCGATTTGTGCGGAATATTTCATCGTTAGAGAGCGGAAAGAGATACCACTCTCTTACAGTAAATTTTCATCGGAGAAAAGAAGAGAATGGTAGTTCATTTCGATGGGAACGTAGACATGATATTTTTCAGATGAATTTCCATTTATTCAGATAAAAGTTTCATCTTTTGAACAATAAAACGACACAATAAAATAAAATGTAGAAAATGTAAAGAGATACAATGAAGAGCAGTTATTCATAAGTAAGTAGTAAGAAAGAACAGTAATGCTCTTATGAATGAAAAAAAGAGTAAAAATACTTCATCTCGGGAAGCTTTGAAGTTGGTGATGTTCCTTGTATATGTGAAGTTTGGTCAGTTTCGAAAATTTCGTTTTTTCGAGTTATTCCTGGTCAGTTATTTTAGATAGTCCTTAATGTCCCATTTGAGCTCCTCTTCTTCCTTCTTGATGTTGTATGTATTCCTCTGTTGACCTGTTGCCAGTCTTCTTTTTTACTTTTATATTTTATATTTATGTACTTTCTTTTTTAACTTTTTTGCAAGTTTTTATTTTTCTTCGTGTTGATTTCCATATTATTGTTGCTCCTGTTTCCTATTCATATGTTTATTCTATATTTCTTTGCTTCTTGACTATTTTACATAATATGCATGAAGTATCACTGGACTGATCCTTTAGTATTATCATCTTTTTAAAATTGACACTCAAAGCTAAAGTTAAATAGTTATATTACAATTCTTAGTGTGGCAGGATTTTTATTTAATTGTGGTACAGAAATAAAGGAGGGATTATTATCTTCCCCTTTCGCGTACAGTATTGAATTTATTTTATGCCTATTCTCGAAAAATAAATTGAAGACCTGAATTGCAAAACACCCCAAATCCACATTTTTCGTATTTTAATTTTTTCTGTTCGTCGGCATCTAAATTCCAATCCACTTGCATAATATTACATCTTAAGTCCAACTAAAAAAAACTGTTTTTAATTCAAAATAATTTCAGCTGAATAAAATAATATCGCAAGTCCTTAGACTGTCTTTTGTTCCCCCTGAAAAAAATACTTCGGTGGTCTTAGGATGTTTTCGAATTCAGGTCTTCAATTGGAGTATTCAGTAGTTGACTTCTGATTAAATATTGAAAAATAATGGATGTTAAACGTAACTAGCGCCCTTGCAAAGGTAAAAGAAAACTATGCTAAATGACAGAAATTGCAATTTTGGTGTACACATTATGTTTGGACTAGCACCAATATATCTATCTAAAATATTTATTTATCTGTCTTATTCTTATTTGTTATAAAATTACCTCACGATCACAGTATTTGTACAGTTATCTGTAAGTTTGGAAAGCGGAATCGTTTTTAAGGATTTTTTTGTGAAGAAACGGGTTTGGGCCATTAGCTCTTTTAGTTTATTCAGACCTCATATTGTGTTATCTTCTATTTTTTTCATCCTTGTCTGAAAATTTTGAAAACCTTTAAAAGAAACAGCATTGCAAACCACGGCTCTCGACCTCTCCCTTCCCGCCTGAGAAAGCTATGCGAGATAACGAATGAATTTTACCACCTACTCTCACACCACTAAATTCTTTCTACACCCTCCTGATACAAGGGAGGACAAAACAAAATGCAAGGTCTCCGTCTATACAAGGTTAAAAATTGGAGATATTCCCTAACAGTTTCTGATACAAGATACTTTATTTTTTTTTAAAAAAAAGTAACGATTAGAAGAGACAGATATTCCTCAAAAGTATCTGTATACTTCACCGAAACTTGACTTGGTTCCCTCCAACGCAAATGCAAAATAAAAGCTGCTACGAAAGAGCTGCATAGAATTTCAGTAGCAAAGAGATTTTCCAATATTTTATCTGACAACTGCCCTTTTCTGTAGAGGTAAATGTCTTTCGCTGCACTGAACATTCTTTCCAATGCTGCACTCGACGAAATAGTAGAATTGTATTTTATGAAGATGTTTTTTATCACATGAATATGTTCTAAATGTCCAACGCATTTGCCATTCATCCCGATGAACTGAGTTGACGGTTCTTCTTATGAAACACTTGGAACAAAATCGACAAATCCATCTTCCTCGTCTTTATCTCAACGACTTGGTCAGAAAGTATTACATAAAGTATCGCTTATACCGATAGTCGATACGTTTAAAAGTATCGACTACTTCGATACAGATACTTTTACAGTACCCTGAAGTATCGTGTATTTATCGAGATAACTTTTTTGTATCGCGATACTGCTCATGGCTGAAAATAAATTAAATAATTATATGATAATATTAGGACATATTTACTTTGGTAAACTTTGTATGTTCGAGCTATTTTAGTAACTAATGACTTCGGTCCGTCCCTATTCTATTATGTTATGTGTACGTTCAATATGAATTGTATACTATTCGTTATTTACTAATCAGATGATTTGAATTTTGTGCAGTTAGTGAGTGATTTTTAAAATATGATGACTCGGCTGAGAATGTTCTTGATCAAAAGAGAGCATTAAGAATATTCAACAATAGAACATGAATTTAATTTTCTAATGAAGTTTGATCAAACTCAAGTCGACATTAAAAACATTTACAATTTTATATCTCCTATTCAAGTGATACACCAACTCATTTTAAATATCATACTTTAATTTTTAAATCAAAAGTGATTCTATACGCTTGTTTTCTCATTTTGGGTTGATTTCACTGGGACGTTCTCAGAAGAGGAAGTTAATTATACTAGTGGATCCATCTATAGGAAAAATCGTCTACTTTAGTAAGGTTTATCTCAGTAAACAACAGAGGTCTTTTAGGTGCAGTGCTGTTTCTGAAGATGTAGTAATCAATTAGACTATATACGTAGACCATACTGGATGTAAAAATTAGCATTCACTTTATTATTATTATTAAACTGCATTTATATACAACATTACCAGCATTTTGGGTTACAGTTGTTGTATGATAATGTTGAAAACATTTTGTTGTCTGCAATTTTAGCGTTACCAATGGTACTAAGACACATATTTCGTCTATTTTCAATATCCAACAACGTATCCTAAAATGTCATATCATATATTGTTAATGAAGACTTGTTTGCTATTATCGACTTCATTGATTCACCACATATAAAAGGGAGACATAACATATAATCAGTTTAGTTCTCTGCGTCTTCAAAAATTAAGACTCTTCATTTTCTTAAACAAGTAAGGCAGAGCTCAGTCGAGGACAGTGCACATAAGCTACCTCCAGGCTTCAGCAGCGAGCATCCTATGATCAATGTTCCAATGCAAAAATTGCGGCGAAATCTTTCCAACGACACCTCATTTACATTCCTAGCTCTAGTAGTTCCAAAGTTGAAATCCCTCAAATTCTGGATCAAGCCCTGCGATCTGCAATACGGATTTGAACTCCTATCGCAGAGACCTTTCCAATGACACGTCAATCACCTTATTAGCTCTAGTAGTTCCTGAGTTGAAAGTTATCCACAGAAGGATCGAGCGGCGCATAAGGCTTCACAACCTTGCTGCTGAATCGAAAAAAGCTCACGTGATAAGAGTAATCTAAGGTTATTTTTAAATCAACATCAAAAAGTAATTTAAGGAAAGCTATTTTGCTAAATTACTATTAAGATTTCACAAAAATATAAAATACTTAAAAGGAATTAAACTCTGAATTATTTAAATGATTGATTTAGAACAAAAACTAAAGTGATAGACTAAATCTGATGTAATTTCTAAATTTCGAAGCAAAATTTAATTCTTTGCTAAATAATAACCACAGGCATTACAAACCAATAGACCCTGAGCCTGCCTCAACGCCAAGTGTTCGCGGTTGGTGGAACTGCGTCCACCTGAGTGACGGCAGTGTGGTCAACATTGCACGCCACCTAGCCACGAACATGCGTATTAGGGGCTTTCTAAACCTAGTGGCCGTCACGTCTTTGTTCACGTGACTCCCCAGTTTTCCTCACGACGTTGGGTGGAAGCCGAAACTTGGGCTCCATTCGGGAATTGAACCCGGGACCACGCGGACATGAGTCCAACGCTCTAACCACTAGACTATGGAGCCTCTTTAATTCCTTGCTATCTATATTTTTTTTTTAAAGAAAAAAGTTTTTAATCATCTTTAAAACATTGGTCTGTGTTATTATTGGAATATTCTATACAGGTAAATTTCATGAAAACATTTTAACAATTGTACAGGAAATGTTGAAACCTTTTCTACAAATACCCATTTGATTTATCTCTATATATAAAAATGATTGAAATTATGTTTGAACGCGCATCACACCAAAACTGCTTGCTTGACCGATTTCAATGATATTTTGCACATCAACAGATACTGGATCCGACTGTAACGATGTCATATATTTATTAACCGGAAGTGACTGTATCGCCAACTAATTAATGAAAACCGTAATTTCATTGTTTATAACACTGCAATAATACATTGTTTCCATTTTTAAGTACAACTTAGTTGTTTAATGTTTACATAATGTATCTTCACAGAAAGTAACTTACATCTTTTGTATCACGCATATAGACGTTAGCAAATATTATGAGGATAGCGTAAGACTTTAGATTCCATTCAGAAAATATCAAATATAAATTATTAGTTCATCACATTGTTGTTTTAAATTAAACATGAAAAGGTAGGCTATAATATTAATAGTCTCGAAAATTGCAAAGTAATTAACTAAAAATCACTGGAGATGTCAGTTATAAATTATTATAGAAATCAAAATGTTACTATTCGGAAGGCCACCATCACAATCACTGCAGATCGTCATCATCAAATATATCTTCGATATCATTGAAAAAGTCGGCATGAACTGATTTCTCATTTGCCGCCAAATCCAATAACAGACCATCAGAACCTCCTGCCTCTTCCATCTCCATGTATGGTCCAGCTCCTTCAGGAAAGATTTCATCTGCTACAACGGCTTCATGTTATCAGTTCCTACTTATAATTATGGAAAGTGACAAACGTTCCGTCAAATAAATCAAAATTACAGTAGGAATATCTCATCTAATTCTTTGTCTTTGGGTATGGCTCCCTGGATTGAAGCTAGGATTACCTCTTTGAATTGTCATGCTTATTCTCTGAATTAGGAAGGTGCTTGCTCTATCATCGCCAGATAATTTTATGATACGCTTCCCTATTTCCTATATGAAGCTAAGCCCTTCTTTTCCCCATGAACCGCTGCAGTGGCTACGAAATGGTACATCTTTGTAAGATTACTGTATTTTCTCCTTTTTCCCGTTTCTTTTCGACTGGCAATATTTTCCGCCTGGATAGAGGAAAAAGGGAGGTTGGAAGGAGCGAACGTATCTGAGCAAATGAAGTCCCAAATTAACGGTTTGCCTCTCTTCCAAGGTAATAGAGTAATCCCATCTGGTCTTTTACCGTCTGTTCTGCTACATCCAATAGGTTCTCGTACTACAGGAATGCCAGCTAAGGTTAATGCTCTGATTATAATATCATTAACATTCGAGTAACGAGGACCTGCACTTTTGGAACAAGAAAGTCCATATAATCCTTTTCTGTTTACTTCGCTCTTACATGTCTGACATTTTTGACTTTCACAAATATCTGTACCCAGGCAAATTCCAACTGCTATTCGAAAACATTCGTTACTTAAGTGAAGGCCGAGAGGGGGCGAAGGTAGAGTTTTTAGCCAAGCATCTGCTTCGAAGGAAGAAGCGGCAATTATTCTGGCTTTTTCTTCTAGGTTATCTGCAGACTGAAGTAAAAAACTAGAGGTGTGATTTGATAATGGGTTCATCCCATGTAAATTCCTTTCATCTAGTATTGAGTTCGGGTAAGAATGATCCAACTAATAATGATCAAGTTGAAGAACAAGCCTCAATCTCAGAATCCTCATGAGAACTGATGTCGTTTTGGAGAAGTGATTCTATCAGGAATCGGGAACAATAGAATGACGCCCAAAATGCGGGAATAGCCAAATCTAAGGCGCGACGATTGCCTAATCCTCCAAATTTGATAGGAAGAGAAGCCTGAAGCCATGTGTGGTCAGGAAGGAATTAATTTAGGATGGATTCTAAACCAGATTTAATGGTGTTATCGTAGCGTTCGAGTTGATCTTCTTCTCTCCAAGAAGGCGAACAACGCAGAAAATATAGTAACAATTAAGATTTATTTTTTAAGTTAAAACAACAATCAGAAATAAATTTTAAATTTGGATTGTTGTAGATAAAAATATGTATATTTAATGTTTTATAGCATTATAGCAGTATTTTGCAGTAGTATCAACAGTAGTAGTAATAGTAGTAGTAGTAGTTGTTGTTGCTGTTGTAGTAGTAGTTGTTGTTATTGTTGATGTAGTACTAGTAGTAGCAATAGTAGTAGTAGTGTTTGTGGTGCTGCTGTAGTATTAATAGTTTTAGTAGTAGTAGTAGCAGCAGTAGTAGTAGTAGTCATAGTAGTAGTAATGGTGGTGGTGGTGTTGTTGCCAACACATTGTATTCACCCCTCTCCAACGGGCGGGTACTTTTGCTAGTTCTAGAATATTTCTTTCGCCATGACCTAAGTAGTTCTAAGTACATTCTCCACTAATTGAGTAAAAATACTGAAATGAACGTCCTTAATATTTCATTAAACACAGAAATTTTTCATAAATTTTTAAATTTGTTATACATCCTCCATCATAACAGTAATTGGAAGATTTATTTTTTACATTTCTCAGACTACATGTGTCAAGAATTATGTATATTATAACAACGATTCAATACGTATTTCGTAACAAGATGATTTATACGAGAAATGTCACTGTT
>JAGDQP010022843.1:0-15877 GCA_022664845.1 Lepisma saccharinum | reverse complement strand
AATGAAAACGTCCATAATTGCATATAAAGGTCGCAATGGTTGAATGAAAATACGGAGAAAATAAAGTAAAATATGCCGTTAAAAGATAAATGCATTTTTCAGTTCAACCTTTTGCAAAAGAAATTTAAAGACAAAAAAAAGAAAATAAGACTATATTTTTATCCTTCGTGCTCAATTCTTTTCTTATATTGCGGGACCTTTTGCTGATACGCTTGAATAGTTCTTGGCGGAAGATGAATTTGGCCCGAGGGTAGTAGTAAAGAGATGCATGCTTCCAGAGCCAATAATATCTCTATAGCCACAGAAGGAGGAAGAAGAGATTTTTCTGAAGGCTGTATATTATTATTTATACATACATGTCTTTATATCCAGTCATCCTTCAAATACTTCAAAAATTGCATTCACGTAAATTTAAAATTGAGAATAATAGCCTCTTTGATTGACAACATGAAACACCTGTTTTTGTTTTCGATATAATTCATAGCCATCATCAAGGATTCAGATCTGTGAGGGCTTGGTTCTTTTCAGTATTGTTCTTATGGACATCTTTTATGGCAATTGGCTAATTTCAAGGCTACTTGAAGCATTTACACGTTATTAATGACGTCACTTTGTGTCGAGGTAACATGAACAAAATGTGACTAGCATCAAGCAAGTGACATTTGGGAGACCTACCACAATTTTATAGCAATTCTTTTTCAATGGCCTTCTTTTTCAGAATATCGTGAGTATAAGAAGTATATCCACTAAAAGAATTTAGCCTTCCTGTTTCTTCTTGAAACCTCTCGCATACGCAAATAATTTCGATAGTTCTACAGTCTTGCTTTCCAAAAATACGTTAACAATATTTTCATCTTCACTTTAGTATCCCCTATGTTTATCTTTATTCCGAATTCTTTTCACACTCTTAATCATAAATGAAAACTCTTCTTCTTTTGATTCTTCCAATGCTACTTCATCCTATTTAATTATTTGTCTTTATCCTTCTACTTTAATGCATCTTGATTTGTCTCTAAGACCTTTTCCGTCATTTTTTTCAGCATAAATATTGAATAATATTGGTATCCTTGTGTAAGACCTCTTTCAACACTGTACCTGAAAGGGTTGAAATTGGAACAGAAATTGACAAAAGTTAGGATAATATATCGTGGAAGTTTCATTCACAATTCCAGTTCCATTTCGTCTTTATAAGAACAAAATCTCATTGATAGACACAAGTATAGAGGAAAGTTGTCAAATATAGGAAGGTTGCTTAGTTTGCAGAGGTGATATATATATATACATTGTATGATATAAATTATATGAGCGACAGGTTCACTCACACTAAATTTGGAAGAGCAGAATATTTCATCTTATTAGAGTAGACTACTCTTTTAGAGTGGATTTTTTAAATAAAAAAGTGTTTTGAAGAAAACGCTCTCGCTTTCGATTGAAAATATGATCTTTCTAGATGGGATTCCGATGTTTTATGGATGTAATTTCTTCTTCAAACTTGAAAGAGCGATTTCTCATCTTCTTACAATGGTTATCAATGCACCATGACTACTAGTTAAGTTTGTTTTTCACTACTTGTTACCGTGAAGATTATGGAAATACAAAGTCCTTTTCTGAAGTTCATCGTGTTTGGTTAACAAAAACATACCAGAAGACGTCTGGAACACTCTACTGACTCTTTTTCATTCATAAGAACATTACTTTCCTTTGTTAAGGAAAAGACGGGCAAAGTGAAATTTTGTTGTTTTCGAGCACAAGCGCAAAGAGAAAATTTTCAGTTGGTACCACTGTAGAGAGGTTAGTGACGGCAACTCTATGATCTAATGCGAAAATATGCTTGGTGGTTGTCGCGCGGGTGGAGAAGACCCTGTAGCTGAGTCAACGACTTTTTAGAAGACAGTGAAAAAAAAAGGCTGCCAGGTTTGGTAATATAAAAAATCCAAGATACTTCATCTGTTACATCAGGTGAGTACCTTATTATCTTCGGTATAATACCATGAAATGATATTGCAACATATTTAATAACGTTGTATTTATTATCTAAAAATTAGAAAAGTATTAAAGCGGGCAAAGAGAAAAAGACAAACTCGGGCAAAGTGAAACGTTTCTGGAAATGTCAGAACATCCAACAAGCCAGAATTTTGTTAACATTGTACTTTTTATTCCAATTGTAATAATTTTAAATTCATGTTTTATTGTTTACACATCACTAGAATATTATAAGCTCTAGATTGTTATATAAATACATTAAATTTGTATCAAGGTATATCTCATTTTACCCACATAGTGTCGGGCAAAATGGAATTTTACATACCAATAATAAATATTGTCTGTGGTCCAACAATTTCAATATTCCTTTTTCATTTTACGGTGGAATGTAGGAGAGATTCCAAGGTTTCCATCGGTGTATTAGGTAATTAGTTATATCTTTTTGTTCTAAAGATATGACGCGCTAAATCAAAAGTGTGCCACTTTGCCCAGCTTTACTGTACTATCTATAAATAAATATTCTTTCCTTTTTTATCTTTTTACATTTTCAACATTTTTATTGCGTCGTTCTCATGTTCAAAATACGAAAATTTTATCTGAATGGATAAAAATTAATCTGAAACAAAAAGCTTACGTCTACATTCCCATCGAAAAGAACTATATTTTTTCTCATCTTTCTTCCAATTAAAATCCCCTCTAAAAAGAGCGGTCCCTTTTTCCTCTATCGCAAGATGAAATATTCCGTCCAAATCAAGCGGAATTCCGATCTTTGAATTTAATATGCATGCTCTACGAGTGACAACATTGGTTGTGAAATGCACTTCATGTACACAATATGTCTTACTAACAAGGGAACTCTTCAACTTTCCCACATCGAATCGCCATTATATTTGCACCAAGCATGAGGTGTAGCATAGATAGAACACAGACGGAAGCTTTTGTTTCGCAAATTGTCGGAACATACATTATGAACCACATGTGTCTCGATATCTGGCGTAAAGAGACAGAAAAAAAGCCGGAATGCATGCAACCCTGACATCACTGAGGCCAGAATGCACACCCACAAACAGTATACAACGTGACAGAGATGGAAGTGGAAGTGGAAATGGAAAAGTTCATAATGGGCTAAAGTCATGTAGAGAAGCAGTAAGCAGGTGAAATGGGGTTACAAACATAGGCGACCTACCAAGGATATTGTCAGGCAAAGAAGTAGATGAAGATAACAACGAGTGTACATGCACTGATATAAGTCTATTCGAGGATAGTGTAAATCCAAAACAGCGTGAGTGAAGCAGAGATGCACATCGCACCAGCAACATACTATAACGGAGTCTTTTCTCACACAAAATATTGTCACATCCAGGCCGAATATTGAAATTGATGTCCAACACATTATTGAAAGAAATCTTGCGCATTTGCGACAAGTAGCCAGCTGCCTTCCACGCGTAACACAACATAGGTTAGTATTTAGTAGCTCAGCGATAGAGCGTCGGCGTAGCCTTCGGGAGGACCTGGGTTCGATCCCAGCAGCCATCCATCCTGGCTGAGGTTTTTCCATAGTCTTTCCTCAGTCATACAGGCAAATGCCGGGATGGTACTTTCAACATACGCCTTGGACAACACCTTCCCAAATTATATCCCCTTCCCTATCCTGGCTTGAGACTTAGATGCCTAAAGGCCATAAATAAAAATAATAAAGGATAGTATTTAGGTGAGCTGAGCTGATTGTAAATAAGATTTCGGAGTTTGAGAATAAATCTTCTTCATGCAGGTTCGGTGCTTGCTCTTCTCTTCTGACGTATTCTTCAACGCGTCGGGCAAATAACTTATACTACAGGAAGAAATACACACGAAGTGGTTGACAGTATCGCGTGCTTTTTGGTGGAATTAGTTTCACTTGCACATCAACATAATCAGACAACGCTTGTGTTAGCAAGCTGCTGTTGGTCTGCCCGGACCATGAATTTAGAAGCAGGGATGGTCCGCGTAGCAACACGCCCCTCTTTATATACCCAGAAGGTACCTTGCATAGGGCCTCGAATGTATGCTATGCAACCTGCATTGCGCTAGTGACGATTGGGTTGCATTAGATATCGACACACACAATGTGGTTCTGAATGCATGTTCCGACAATTTGCGAAATAAAAGCTTCCGTATGTGTTCTCTCTGTACTACACCACATGTTTGGTGAAACTTTGGAGCGATTCGAGGTGGGAAAGTTGCAGAGTTTTTTTGTAAGATAAAGCTTGCCCATTTCAGTATCAAACGTCTTCAAAATCTAGTGATAAATAATATAGATTAAATTTGTCTCTGTGGCCCAGTTTATTAAATTAATAGGCTAGCATGGAGAAGGCCAGGGTTTTATCTGTACTCCCACCAAACTTTTTTTTTATTCATTTCTAGGTCAACATTTCTAGGTACTTTCTTACAGTATACAGTCTTGCCAATAAAATACGAATGGCAAAACATTAATTGAAGTCGCCTAATATGGGGTAGTTTTCCCGTATTTGTTACAAACGTTATTATAAAATGTATTGTTAACCACATGATTCTATTTATAGCTCACTGAATATAGTAATATTAAGATCACCACAGTCCCATAAAATATCATGTTCCTATGTTAGTTAGCCCGCTAGTCCAATATGGAAAAGCTGAATATTTGCGATTATGATTTCTGATTCTAAGGGTTTTGCTATATTTTAGTTTTTCGACCAAGTAAGTCCGTATACAGAACCTACCTTAATGTTCGAGTAATTGTTTTTTTTTAAAAAGAAGAAAACATTATCATATTTCGCAAATTTCTTCTATATAGTCCCTGAGACAACTTGCGAAGTAACTAACGAACTTTCAAAAATTATGAGGTTAATCCTCACTTTGAATAAAGAAAACGAAACTTTTCGGCTTGTTATCAGAACAATATTTTGATAAATATATTTAGTAGTGGAATAATTTCGACATGTCGATAACTAAATAAGAACAGAGTTCAGAAATCACCATGAAGAGCGGAACAGTGATGTAATGGAAGGAAAATCTAGAAAAGAAATTAAGGAAGTTGTAAGTAAAAGGCATCAAAAACAAGTTGTTGTTTTTTTACGTAATAGATGAATGCAATGATGTACACATTTCGTCACTATGAACACGCACACACCTACACCTAAAGACACAAACATACACAGACAGAAATTGGTAAACGTCAGATCAAAATGCGTTTTGCAAACTTTTGTCCTTTACTATGAATTTTAATCCCTTCACTTCTAAATATCATATAGTTTTGTGAAATTGAATGTCGGAGTTATCTTCACTGAAAATTTGCAGTACATGTGTTCATTTATTAATTTTAACATTCCGTTTTAACTTCAACACCGTAACACGTAGGCCAAATCTAACACAAAGGAATTATTTTCTGAGAACATTTTCAAGTTGATCAATTTGTTACACGATTTACTTGCCATTTCTTTTTTAAGCAAAAGGAGCGGATTTCAAGATGGCGGCCACGTTAATTAAATATTCGAAAAAGTAGCCCTTTCCCACCATTCCATATTTGTGTACTACTATGCTTCATTTCCTTGACGGTTTGTGAACTAGAAGGTTGTACTGCGATTTTTGGTTCATAATAAAGCATTTATTATTATTACTGACCTTCGCGTACAACCTATACAATATTTTGCTCTTCATGGTCTCCAGACTTTTTCCATTTTGAATTTAAGCACGGATGATTAAATCTAAACTTCACGACGGTACAACGTAAATCTACCATGTTGGCCCGGGCTTTCACAGGAAATTCACAGGATATACAGATGCTTATCAGAATAATGGAAACACCTGAACGAAAGTGCAACTTACCAGATTAATATGGTGTCGGTCCACATTTCGCCTTCAGAACAGCCTTGATGCGACGTAGGATGGAGGCAAAGAGGTCGTGAATGGTAGCAAGTTACACCATTCCTCGTGCAGGGCATCGGCCAGTTCTGTGAGAGAGGATGGAGGTGGAAATCGTCGCCGGAGTCGTGTTTCCAAGATGGACCACAGATGTTCAATTATGTTGAGATCTGGGTATTGGGCGGGCCAGGGGAGGTGTTGAACTTCATCCCGATGTTCCTCAAACCACGCTGCAACAACTCCAGCTGTATGAATGGGTGCATTATCATCCTGGAATATGGCGTCATTGTCCGGGAACAACATCCGGACCATAGGATGAAAGTGGTCTCCTAAAATTGAGACATAATCGTTGGCAGTGATGCGTCCGCGAAGTGTGACCACAGGACCAAATGAAAACCATGATATTGCGGCCCACAGCATCACCGTGCCGCCGCCATGTTTCACAGTTGGGCGGAGACACTGCAGATCATACGCTTCTTTGGGCGTTCTCCACACATAAACACGGCCCGTGGTTTGGAATAGGGTGAATGGTGACTCATCCGACCATACCACACGTTTCCAGTCGTCAACGGTCCAAGTTGCATGGTCGCGGCACCATTTGCGGCGTGCTAAAGCGTTCTGGTCCCTGATGAGAGGTTTGGCCCGTGCAACACGACCCCGTAAGTTCATGTCATGTAATTCGCGGCGGACTGTGATTGTCGAAACAGGTTGGGGGAGGTGCTGATTGAGTTCCTCCGTCACTTGCGCCGCAGTGGCACGACGGTTCCGCGTGACAATGCGCTTTAATACCCGGCGTGCCCTGTCACTGATGCTTTTCTTCCGCCCACTGTTCCGCTTCCCCGATGTGGTTTTCCCGTGTGTTGTGTAGGCCGTCATCACCTTCGACACTGTCCCTGGCGACACACCTAACACACTAGCCACTGCCGTCACACTCACTCCACATAACCGCGCACCAACAATTTGCCCTCTTTGAAACTCTGAGAGGTCTCCCATTTTACACTACCTCCGTCTGCTGCAGCCACTGCACACTCCTGTTCCACTACTCCTGACGTAGTATGGAGACCGACCTAACACACCACCACCAGCAGTCCGGCGCTGCGGTCGCCACGACACCACTGCCAACCCATACATCTGACGTGTTGCCAACTACAGGTGTTTCCATTATTCTGATAAGCATCTGTATATCCGTATCAGATTGATTTCCGACCGTCAGTGAACTCAAATGATTTTGTTTCGAAGCTCCTTAAATTATTCGTACTAATCCTTAAAACGCAGTTGATAGTATATTGAAATCATCTTTTTAAATCACAGTAAGTTCGTTTTTTTAAAATATCCTCATACGAAATACCCCTTTCCAATGAAAATATAGTTCGTAAGAAACGTATAAAGTGAGCAAATAAGTTCTGTACAAGCCCGCTTGCCCGAAAATCAGGAGGTCCTGAGTTCTAATTGCAAAATCGATTATCCCGAATGAAGTGTTCTTTGGTTTCTAGTCACATAAACGAGAATTCTGGATTACACGCTAGGATTCTCATCCTTTTCCAACTGCAAGCTAAGTAAGCTATTGACAACAGATTGTGTGAACGTCACAAAGAAATAGTTTGCACATAGCCTACTATGACTGAAATTTCAGTGACTGAAATGATTGTAACCGAGTTCCGAGTATGGGGGTAAACCAAACTGACTTCTAATAATACTACGTTGACAAGTTGTTAACTAGTGTTTCCGATGGTGAATAAAGTAACAACTGCTGCCTTGTAACCAACGGGTTTCGCTTCAATACCCGGTCATAGATAAATGATTGGAAGCCTACTTTATACTATAGATACCGTCCTTAAGACGACATATTTATCCGATGGAAGGCAATGACAAACCACCATCGGTTCACTTTGCCTAGGTAGTTTCGGGTCAAAGACCTGTCTCCGGGAAGAGCACCCATCATCGTCATTGGAAGTTCGGTAATTCTCGGTTTGGTGTTAGAATAAAAAAAAAACAAGTTTATCCCAAGCTGATGCAGAAGCCCTGCGTCCCTCACCTCAAATAAATCCAGGAGGCTCTTGGAATCAAATAAAGAGAGTAACGAGATACGAGATTCTTGCTACCGAGCGGTCTTACATCAGTTAGTAAAGCGTTGGCTAGGTCCTGGATTCGATACCAACGACCTAGCATCTTGACTGAAGTTTTTCCCGCTGTCACCAGGAAAATGCCTGTATGGTACTTTCATCTTCGGCCCTAGTTGACTCCTTCGAAAATTCTTTTCTCTACCGTATCCTGGTCCTGAGTCACAGATGCCTAAAAGCCACAAAATGTTGTAAAGAAATGAGATTCTTCCTGTAAGAGGAAAACGAACGAATTTGCATTTATTGCAGTGTGATTTTTGAAATGGGTCCTCTTTGCTTATCCATTGGGATAACCTAACCGTAAGCAAATTTTCATTTGCAGCTTATTTTAGCATAATGCGGTGAGTTCAAACCTAAAGAACAGTCGTCTCAGAAAGAATGTACTAATACCAGCGGAAGTACTGTTGCTCAACTGACTAGAGGCGGGGACGGGGGAGGAGTGCTTTTTTGTTTTCTTAAAAAAAGACGATATAGGAAGCTTTTAAACATTACAAAAACTTGAAAGTGAATTTCAAGATTCAAATGTAGTAGCAAGCAGCCTGATGCTATTTATCCAGATATAGGAAAGAAGTCTTTAATTCTGTTATCCTTTCTTTTCAAATAAGTCTTGCTTCATTTTGTGTAGAGGGCGATTTCTCCGCACGCAACAATGAATGCCCACTGACTAGATTGTGTAAGAGTTATTCTGTACGTGATCCGCAGCAGACACAGAGAGAGAAAAAGAGAAGATGTTTGGTGAAATGGAGAAAGAATGAACGGGTTCTTGGGGCTCTCCCAATCGTGGAATGACTAATGAATCAGAAGGTAATTGTAGCCTTCGCTTTATACATTTTTCCTCTTGAAAACGGTGGCGATATGCAATCCAACCTACTACATAGCTATTATCCATGACATCGGACAGGTTGTATATCTACCTATGTACAGATTATAAATTTTCCTGTTTTTAAGAGTTCATGTAAAACGATGCAGAATTACTCAATCTTCTTCTTTGACATAACCTGTGCAAATCAACAAATTTCTCAACTCAATAATTTAATATTCACAAAGTACTGTATTGGGGGAAATGTAAGGGTGCTTACCGGGAGGTGCTATTAAAAAGAAACTATGTTTTTGAAACATTTCAACAGCACATCTCACTGTATTCCCAATGTTTTAATTTAATAATTAGGCTCAAATCATAATGTTTCAGCTGCATCTCCTTGATTGAGGTTTGACTAGAAACCGTATGTCACAATACATGGATAATAACGGGGGCAGTTAATAGGTCTTAGTCCTCATGCCCCCTTAAAAAAAATAAAAATAACGGACAAATGACTAGCAACAATAATATTTTGGAAAGCGACCTCCCGACAAGAGAAATATCAACTTCTAAAGTATCAAGTGACAAGTTGGGGCAACAATAAGACATCTTTTGCTATCGGTCTGGATAATAATTATGAAGGTCTTTCAAATTAACTAACCCACAATTTCAAGAGCCATGGAACAGAAATTTGAAAACCTGGAGTGTGATGCCCGCTATTACAGACATTCAAATTTACCGGTTAAAATACACAATTTCAAAATTTCAACAAGTTTATTTAGTACATATTCATAAGTAGTGTCAGGATCACTTACCAAAATTTCATTATTACTCGTCATTTTGTCAAGCATTCTTTTTTATTTAATCTGAAAAAAGGGAGTAGGTACTGATACATCTTGGGTGGGAGTATAGGTTCCAAATCTGCAGATCCAAAAGACAATTTGTTAAGCTTTCTTTATTCCAGAACTTCAGCGACCTTGATTTATAAGACCATGATTGTAGTGACTCTAAAGCTGGCAGGTGCTTTTCACAAGTATCTGCTTTTCCTATTTTAATATTTTACACTCGTATCTCAATGAAAGCAAGTAGAGAGGAAACTAATTTAAAATTTGGGTTCAGAGTTTTCGATTTATTCGGACGATTTTAATCTGGTGGTCCTAATACCAATGAATACTTAAATTATGCTATACTCAGCCTAAGGCTCTACAATCAATAAACTAATTACATTCAGGTTCTAAATTGTAAAACTGCTAAGTGCTTATCTTTTGCTAATATTTCTCCAGCTTAAAATGCTAATTTCCCCATATAAATTTCACTACCATGTTATCGGGGCTGCCTTAATTTTTGTACTACAAAATTATTTGCGCTTGTTTTTGTAACCCGTAAACAAAGCCCTCTCTTATCATCGCAACGACTTCTCACTTGACTTCTTAAAAGAGTGATTATAATTGAAAAAGTTTATTACTTTTTACATATCTGGAGCATTTGAACAAATAAAAATTATTTTTAACTTTTTACCTGTAATTATCCTGGAAGGCAAGCAACACTGCCTTTATCGTGTGACATTTGGGTGGTCTATCTCTCAAGGAGTTCCAAATTTCAATGCAGCGAGTTGCTAATTCTGTATTACAACCTTTTGTAATCATGTAACAAGTTTTCAGTTTTTTCTCACTTCAGAAAGCCTAAAGTAATTGAACGAAACGTCATCGAATAATATAAATACATATTGCCTCATTGTCTATTTGTAGTTTTTATAAACACCCACAATACGCGACCCGCTATACATGTTATATTTAAATAAATTTCTGGAGGTAACTTCAGATATTAATCCTTTCCTCGCTATTAATACTCTCAAAACGACACCATCTTAGAGGAAACTCGTCTATCGCATCTAAGATGTACTCCTCACTCTTAGACTCTGCTCAAATACATTCTTTGGGAACAACTTTGTTTGCTAAATGGCCCAGCTGGCACGGCTTACGTCATTATCTGTCGAGATATTACCACATTTCTAAAGACGTCACACTCACTTCGAGCGTATCTACACTGTAAAAAATTTCGCCTTAAATTTAGTGACCGATTACCGTCAACTCTCGCTACCAACCGATTACCCTAAAACGTCTGACCGTATATTTAGTAGCAAAATAATATTGCTCGTATTCATAAACTTCTGCTTCTAGCTTTTAGTGGTCCCTGTTTCGTATATTAAATCACTACTTTTATTAAATTTCCTAATGCGTATATACATCCCGATTAACCACTGGACTTAGCTGGGAGCTGCCGAAGAAGCGCTTGCCTGTGTTACTTATAGTTCACGCTCTGCGCCTGCGAGAGAGCGTACCGAAAGTTTTTCTATGTGTGTTCTCGGGGCTGGGGAATGGTTCTGAAAAAAAAAATATTGCGTTTCACACAGCCAACTAAAGTTTTGTTTTTTTACTGCACAACGTTCACAAATTAACATATTGCTTTCTCACACATTACCTTTCTTAATTTTGATTTTCCAGATATCTTCAACACAAACAATATTAGTGTATCACACTCGAAAACCACACAGGAAGCACAACACAACCGAATCAACGCGCCATCTATACAGTTATACACGCAATTGTGATTTTTTTTTCTCCAATGCGCATGCTCCCCACAAGTAGTCTGACAGGAAAATGGTCTCCTACCATTATTCTAGAAATACGGTAAATCGTATAATTTTCATGGTAGGAGGCTCTTATTTTCACGGTTATTGGTTGCAGTGTAGCTCTGACAGTAGGCATCTTTTGGAGGACATGGCATAACATAATCAATTTTCATACTCGTACTACGGTAGGGGGATTGATTACTGAAATATTGCCATGCAACTGTTAATCACCCTGTATAATACATAGCATATACAATAGAAGTACATGTTCTTAGAGAACATGTTTTGTTTATCTCAAATTATGCACATTTTAATCTAATTTTAGAGATTCAGGAGAAGTATTAAAAGCAAAAGATGAGAAAATATGAACTATTAGAATCAAACAGTGGTAGCAGAAACATTGACACAGGAGTGTTTCAGGCAATGAACTATATTTTCAGTCAAAAACTGTTAAATTACTATGGTGAGGTTGCATCTATGACTAATTTTGTCTTGTTCCACTTTTGCTTTATGTGATGTAACAGAGATCTCAAATCTTCTCATCTACCGGAAATTCCTCTAATAATGTTTACTTCAAAACGAGTTTAAGACAAAGGTAACCAGATTGCTTTCTACATAACATTTGCAACAATTAAAAGAAATAAAGCATGGGTTGTATCAAAATATGAATTGTAGACATCTATTCCCCTTGCACGACAATTGACCGCTCTGGGCTATATTGAAGCGTGCACTTTTACACTATCTGGGCCTGCTTTCTTCTTCAAAACACACATATGAGTAGCTTTCATAACAAAAATATGTGGGATCGGTTATTGCTATCTGTACTTATAAATCATACATCGCAAAATAACATTCCATTCATGAACACAATAAGCACGTTTCTCGTGCAAGCGCGCTTTAGGAAAGCAAACTTTTTAAGAGTGTCTTCACCTTTTATTTGAGCCTTTTACAGACCTAAATTACTTACGATAAGTCACAGCCAACAGATGACGCTAGTTATGCACCGGGCGTGCACAGATAATAGCCAGTAGGCGTCAATTATGAAATAGCGACACAAGTATCGTGAACTGTTTATAATAGGGGTGTGTTCTCTTGCACGCATGTGAAAAAAGTGAGCTACCTAACACAGAAGCTAGTGGCTACATATTCTGTTGCGTACATAAGAAGAAGAAATTGTCTTCGTGAGTGAGCCATTGGTTTTTCCCTTTTCAACGCTTAAGGTAAATAAATGTTTATGAAGCTGATGACGAGATTTTTTTTTCCTTTCGAAAATAAATACATCAATAATTACAGTATGTTTATTTTGTGTGGGTTGGCAATATCCTGAAGGGTTTTCGTTAATAAATATTTTGCTTTTTCAACTTAAACCTCGTTTTTCACGAGAAATGCTTTTTACACGACAAATTCAAATGCATACGCTATTAGTGTGTTCAGCACGTAACGTATATGCTCGGAGCTGTTTCAGATTATGTTTAACAAATTGTTAACGAAAAAAAAAATGTTATGTGCAACTTATGGCTGAATAGAATGTAATTCATTATTTAGACAAGAAAATAGATAATCAGCACTTCCCATGTTGAAAAGATTCAATTTTAGAAATAATGTTCTTGTGGAAAGATTTGCTCCTTGTTTGGGAAGTATGGCCCTGATAACTTTCAAAATATGAAAAAAACTCTTTTAGACTCAAAATATAAGGATTGTATCATAAAGTTTAAATTGTCGGTTTGTCGTTCCGTGTGTCAGTCTGTCTGTGTGTCTCCAAGCTCAACAAAACCACACAGTCCTTCAATTTGTGCCAGACTTTGTATGTTTACAGTGTATCTCACTCCACCAAAAGAACGTAGACTAATGTGGGGGGTATTTTCACTTCGGGTTCCATTTATTTTATCTCATGTAGCATATTTATATACTTGTGCAACATATATGGCAGCTTTGTTGTTCGGATTATTTATAAACAAGGATATATAATTGTTTCATTTGCCTATGCTATAATTAAAATTTCCTACCCTGAAAAAAAAAATAATCAGGAAATCTGGCGTATAAAACAGAAAAAAGCTATTACACAAGCCTGCAAATTAAAATATCTACTGTACGGGTGATATAGGTGACTAAATCTAATTCAAGTCTGTCAGTTTCAAAGCGGCTTTTCTTTTTCCGTATCTCGTAAGGGTCTCTGACAATGATAATTAATGTGTTCATACTGTGATTTATTATGCATAAAACAATCGAACAACTCGTACTAGTACTAATTATATCAAAGCTGTAAAGAAAACATAGAAAAGATATGTCCCCAAACTTAATATCTACTTAGACATTCCCATTTATGTATTCCTGCTGAAAGATTTCTCTTGCTAAACACTACCAGTAATTAAAGCATTATTGGTAGTACATAGCACTTGCTTCGATATCTTCTCACCGAGCCGCCGTAGCTCAGTGGTAGATGGTGTAGTATTCGGGAGGTCCTGGGTTCGATCCCAGCTGCCGAACATCCTTACTGAACTTTTCCCAGGGGTTTTCCTCAGTCACACACCATGCAAATGTCGGGATGGCACCTTCAACATAGGCCCTGGCCGACACCTTCCTGAATCCTTTCAGCTCCCCTATCCCGGCCTGAGCCTCAGATTCCTAAAGGCCATAAATAAAATCAATTCAATCGATATCTTCTTTCGGTTTCTTTTATATCTTTGTGAAACTTTTTCCTTCCATTTTTCACTCAGTACTCCGAAGTTTTATGGAAAATAAGCGAGACCGTCCTAATCTCCCAATTTCACTTTGAATCCACAAAATACAAACTCTTAGCTTGAGCAGTAATGTTTCATTCCTGCATATTTATAATGTAGAGGCCACAGATGTAACAAAATCTATTTGGATAGTTCTGAATAGCTTCTTCTTTATGTACCAGATACATGTTAATTTTACACACATTCTAATAATATGCTTATACTGTACATCATGTCATTCCATAGAGGAGTCTGATGGGATTAGGGTGGAGATAAGGAAAACATCACTACAGATAGATTGGTGAAGGAAATAAACCAATTGTTTAACCAATATGTCATAATTAAAAACAGATAAGTTTATTGAAAAAATATACATAAAAGATAACACAGATATGTTCAAATAGTATAAATAAATAAACCTGCCCTGAAACCTATATTAAGCAAAAGATACACTCAACGTGAAATATTTTGTTTAATATCTATTCCATTTACCTATATTCAGGGCGTTACAAACTTCCAAAATGGAGATCATTTACATTATGATCTCAATATAGTAAAGGAATTATTGTAGTACACATGAAGCTAACACGGCTCGGACACCCGCTATCGACCATAAGTGAAACATGACAGATAGCGAGTTTCTGAAATAAATGATTCAGCTGATAACGCTTTACATTTATTGCCGTGTCGACTGACTTGATACGAAGAAGTTTCTGACCCTCAACCATTATGTTTCCAGCGATGTGAATATTTTTTAGTCAGAAAGTAGGCGATGCATCTGTTTGTTGGAGAGCATTCTATCATGTGAAAACACGCCATTCTTATCTTGTATAGTTATCCAATAACCTTAAAACCAGATCATCATTTTATGTGAACTGTATTGTATGTCTATGTATATATTCACCTGAATTCATTGTGACCTCATGATGACATCCTCAAATCCAAATCTTGAGATAAAACAAATAAAATCTGATTCTCAGAAGTCTTCACAATCTGTCACATTATCAATTGAACACCTTTGTCCCAGGTTTTTAGGAAAAGGAATTGTTGCCTATGTCATGATAATAATGAAGCCTCTGTTTTATTGTTTTCCAAAGCAAGCAAAAATAATTGACATTTCAAAAGAATAGGGCAGAAAATACAAAGAACACAAAAGAGTTTATGTGAACGATGATTATGGTTGAAGCTCACGAACATTTATAAAATCATTTTAAAGTAGCTATAAGAGAGTAGTCTGTGTCTTGCTGTATCATGATAATTTATATACTGTGACATAACTACATGACTCTGGGAAGAAGAAGACAAGAAACTATTTTCAATTAAAATGACTTGAATCTTCTTAGACAACAGAAAAGAACAATTATCAAATGTTTTGGCATGTGTTTAAAACATATGAGTCAAAAGAAAAGGCTGTTGTCTTCCCAGTGTTCATGAGAGATTTCTTCACCTAGTTTTTGTAAAATCAACAACACTTGTACTTAAATCTGTGTCGTGTTTGTTTTACTTCCCACACATGGTTACGGTGAGTATAAAGAAAAGATCTATTCTGTGCTGAGTATGGAACTCCTTTACCGATGTTGACAATCAAAGCAAGGTAATCTGGGAACAAATATTTTCTTTGTGTATCGGGGTGTTATATATTTATTAGGCCGGCTTTTCATCTACGCGCTTGCCGAGCGCTTTCCTTGCGATTCCAATGAGTAGCCAATAGAAATAGAGATGGACGTACAGTAGACCCTCTCTT